>NW_026466002.1:0-13264 GCF_026875155.1 Cherax quadricarinatus
TCTTCAGTCAAATAAGAGAAGGCGCGAAGCAGTAGAATTAAAGACAATGCAATCAGTCCATTACCCGTTAACACGTAGTTCTGAGGTGGTCAGTCTGACTACTATATCTTTAATTACATTGCTTGGATACCAACCTCTCAAAAACTTGATGAGTTGCATGACAAATCCACGGCTTAGGTCTCTTACATCCTGCCTGTGCAGCTCGCTGCAATCTCTCCTCCACTCTTTTAATTTGGTGGTAGAAAACCCATAAGTCAGGCACAATGTCTCTGGCTGCACCCCATATGCTGTAGATAAATTATTGTTATAATTTACTATTAATTTACTCTACAGTAAAGGTTATATACACCAAGTAGAGAAATATCTCAGTGCATTTATACTATGAAGTGTGTATTTCTCGATGTATATACACTGAGAGCTTACTTTAATCCTTATTTAAGGGATGAAGTATTCTGACTGGATGTGTACGCATTACATACAGCCTCAAAAAACTTCTGTAGAGTCGATGAGAATGTTTGATAGAATTTTAACAAAATAAGCTAATCAAACTATTAATTTGACCTGTCTACTACTTAAAAATGGTATGCTCTGCAATATATCATTACAGCTGTATTCACCTACATAAATACACAATGTGAACTGAGCACTATTTAAAAATGTATGATGCTCCTAGCATGTATCCACTTAAGAAGATACATTATATTTATCTTGAGTGGAAGAAAGAAGGAAAAAGAGTTGTCCTAGGAGGGGTTAGAAGAAGGTCATAAAGAAAGTTTTGAGTCCTAGGGGCTTGAACATCCAACAGGCCTGTGTGAGAATGTTGAGCAGAATGATGGAGACAAGTATTTTTATGGCCTGATGTGCTGGTGGAGTGTGAGCAAGGTAACATTATGAAGGAATCCAAGAAAAGCAGTTAGCCAACTTGAGCTCTGAAGGTGAGAAATATAATGTTGCAACTCATGCATCATCATCAAAACATGTACAAAGCTAACCATCTCAGAAAAGTGTACATTGATTTGTAGCATGTCTGTCTCACTTAAGAGGACAGAGGCTCAAGCCTCCACCACTCTCTGCTGTATGACCCAAACATGAAAGAATTCTTCCAAATGCAAGAGTTACAGTATGAGTTTTATATCTAGTTTGTGTAGCCAACTATCTGCCCTTTTCCATGAAAGTGAGGAATATGCAGCTATTATGCTTATAACAATAGTTGCTGATGTGCTGATTATAATGATTATGACAGTGATTGATGATGTTGTGCCGAGTCTAGCATAAAGCTCCCAGAAGTGCACGATGCATATACTGTACATACCATAGAGAATATCGAGCATGTGGTCTTACGGTTTAATGACATAGTCAGTATTTGCTTAGTCTTGACAATCTTCTCCGTGACAAGTTCCACTGGCACCTGGAAGTTATCATCATTAATTACCTAACTTCATCAAACAAACTTCAACCCATAAAATATATTCAGTCAAAATTAACACTTCAAGGCTATCATTATTATGTCTTCATATAAACAATTGTTTTCTGCTTGATGGAGTGTTCAGATGTTGAACAACCAGTCAGGCAGAGCTAGAATTAAGACCATGAGATTTCAGTTTGGGGCCTGAGTAAACCACTGAATTGCTCCATTCACTTGTGTGAATAAAATCACAAGGTCATAGCCAAAATAATTCACAACTAGCTCAACACTTTGAATAGGAACTTTAGAAAATGTCTTAGGCCATCATGAACTATTATCAAGTGACAAGTGGGCTAAATAATGGTCCACGACCATTATTAAGTCACAAGTGGGCTTGATAATATTCCATGACAAACTGAGAAATTGTCTGAAGTCTCCTCTCCAAAGTGTGGGATGTTTATAAATCATTCACTTTTCATACTATGAATTTCATCAATTTGATAATTCATTTTTCTATAGCTATAAAATTTCTCATTACAGTAAAATTTTAATTTCCATTGGAATAGAGTATCACATTACCTCCAATCTTTCAGCCAGGTAATAGACACGGTTTGGGTGATGCGGAAAAAGTTTTCACCTCCGACATGAAGTACTTCTGATATCTCATTATCATATTTAACGTAAAGTAACAAAACCCTAGGGCTTCTGAGTCAGTGTGGAATAAATGCGGCTCTTTCAACTTCCTCAATTTTCTTTGAAGATCATCTGTTAAAGAATTCACCATTATTAAGGAGAGCAAAATAGGTAATATCCTAATACAGTATAATAATAATAATAAAAATTTTAACAAAGTCATCCCCTGTTCAATGACATTTCAATGAATATAATTTTGCTAAGCACACAAGATACATTATGGAATAAAATCAAAGCTCACCCAAGTCTGGTTACCTTTGATGTTCGATTTTAAGCAATATGCACAAAGGACAAAGGCAAACTTCAGGTGATCATGTTTCCATAAAAAAAATATCCTTAATGTAAATGAAAATGAAAATATGTAGTAAGAAAATGTAAATAGTAAGAAAGGTGCACGAAAGTAATGCACACGGCATCCTGACAATTACCTACCCGACAATGATTCAGGGGGTCACTACCACCCTGGCCTTGTCCAAAATCAGTCCTCCTGGTTGATGGCCTGATCAACCAGGCTGTTGGTGCCAGTCGCATTCAATCCGACGTAAGCACCATAGCCTCGTTGATCAGGCGATAACTTGAGCAACTAATCTGGTTCCCTCTTGAAGACAGCATAGGGTTTGTTGGTAATTCACTTAATGCATGAAAGGTGTTGAAAAATCTTGACCCCTTTACATCTATTGAGTTATGTTATAGTGTGTTCAGTGAACTCCTATTTTTCATTGGAGATACTATATATATACCTTTCACCATCTGCCAAGTCTCTTGCTCTCAAAGGGAGTAATTTTATGTGCAGATTTTGGACTAATAGTCATATATAACACATATGAACAATGCAGCATTATCATTACCATGAATAACATCATATATAACATACCTGAAAAATGCAGCATTATCAACATCATATATATCATACCTGAACAATGCAGCATTATCCAAGGTATTCGTTGTAGCTGTTGAGATGAGATATTTATGTCTTTAAGATAGTGAAGAGTTTTTCAAAATAGCAGCAAACAGACACAGCGAGGAATTTCTTGGAATGAACCATACGTAAAGCATCAATATGGTTAATTTGAAAAAGATGATTTAGTTCATGAATCACAGATTCGTGAACATTTACCTGAAAAAAAATTACGTTATTTTTTCCAATGAATGTATGTTAAAGACAGACAGTGAGAGAATAATCTTGAAAGAGCTCTCATTGAGTTAAAAATTGTTTTTCAACAGTAACTTTAAAATGTTTTTCTCCGAGCAAAACTTTGTCTATTATTAAGGCTTGTTCTGTCTAGGCTTATTTGATTTACTGCAGAAATATTTACTCTCTGTTATCATCCATAGATCTCACTGCTAATGATTTAGTCCAGTCACATGACATACGATATCAAGACAAACTTATCAACTCCTTTCAGTGATGTCATTAGCCACTTACAAAGCAATGAACACATGAATTAAAAAATTCTGTAACTTAAAAAAAATTTTAAGCAACACGACTGCACGAACCCAAACATTACCCAAGCTAACAAAATTATTAATGCAACAAAATATGCAATTTACTTGTTTCCCAACATCTTTAAAATGACTCTTTCTGTTCTCATGACATGGGCTGTCAAAAATTCTCCTTCTTCTAGGGAATCATCTTCAATAACCAGATGCCCAGGTTCATCATCTACATCCTTAGCCACATCACTGAAAAATCAAGAAAGAAATATAAACACCAACAATGTTATTTGTGAATGCTTATGACAACTGTAGGCATGTAGACAACTGGGTCTTTATATGTAACTTCTCAAGGCATGCATCAAGGCATGCTGGAGTATGAGCAAGATAACATTTTTTAAAGGGATTCAGTAAAATCAGTCTGTATTAATGTTGGTAAAAATTACTGACAATATGTTGAGTAGGACACAAGTACAACTAATGTGACATTTTATTGTGGCAACGTTTTCCTCTCCAGGAGCTTTATTAAGCTGTTACAAACAATACATGGACACAGTAATAGTTTTTATAACCTTTTATTGATGTGCAAGTTGATTTTTCTACCACTAGTATTACTTCTACAACTCTAGTATTACTACTTCTACCACCACTAGTATTACAACTACTACATTTCACTATAAGCCTATACGTATACACCCTCTGTGTCCCCTGTATTGTTTGTAATGGATTGATAAAACTCCTGGAGAGCAAAACGCTGCCACAATAAAATGTCACATTAGTTGTACTTGTGTCCTTTTACTCAAATAAGTCTGACATTTTTGAGTTCTGGATGTGAGAAGTACACTGCCTGCACTCTAAAGCATGGGTGGGGACACTGCAGTTCAGAAGTTTATTAAAATTGGTGGTTAGTACACCTCTGACAAGACAGCTATTGTAAGAATGCCGGAAAATGTAGTTTCTTTTTTTATGTGGTATGGGGCTGGAATAAAGTGGGAGGGAGGAGGCAGAGAGAAAATGTTAATTGTTGTTTCAGCTATAATGAAAGAAAGGAAGGGAAGTAAAGGAACAGAAGAGTAAGGAGGAGGCTTTGAAGTCTGAAGAGCACTTTGACCATGTAGTTACCTGGTGCTCATGGCCATAAAAAAAAACAATACACAAGATAATCAAAAAACAAAATTAACTAAAAAAATTTTTATTAGCATGAATAAAACATACAACACAAATAAATACTATCACTCAAAGTTAAAATATCCAGCATCAGTTTAAAATCAGATTAAGATGTCAGTGTCAAACTACTCTCCTGAAAGTTTCCAAAGATCCCTACAGGAAAAGGCCCCTAAGCCATAGGCAAATTGTTAAAATGTGTTCTACAGTCAGCTGCACACTACAAGCTGAGGTGTTCCGTAAGCTCAGTTAGTAGCACACTCAGCTAACACACCGAGGTCCATAGTTCGATCCCCCGTACAGGGGGTAACACTAGGAAGTACAGTATTTCCTTAAGACACCTGCTGTCCATGTTCACCTATCACCGAGGAGGTGTGTGAGGGAAAAGTTCAATAGATAGGAGTAGCGAGGGAATATATAGTAACAATAGTTTTCATTGCCAGCTGCTTGTTAAGGTAGGGTAAGTCAAGCTCCCGCTAATTCCCGCCTTTTTTTTCCCCCCTCCCCGAAAGTGATAGTTTGCTTGCCGGCTACTTGTTAAGGCAGGGTAAGTCCAGCTCCCGCTATTCCCGCCTTTTCTCCCCCACCCCTAAAGTGATAGTTTCATTGCCGGCTGCTTGTTAACGTAGGGTCAGTCTAGCTCCCACTATCCCTTCCCCTCCCTTTCCCCCCCCCCCCCCGAAAGGTGACGTGTGGGGCTCTGGTCAAACAGTAAATCACTCGACTCACAGCTCCCAACACTACTGTAAGTACATGCCTGCCTTGTATTCTAGTGGATTTATTGGTTGAAAGCTTCACTTTGGACCAATAATAAACTTAGTCTTTTCAGCCTTGCTCTAAGTTGACTGTTGTAATAATCACCACATCTTTTAGGTATTGTACTTATCATGGAGAGTGATTATTTAAGCAGTGGGTAACCTGTCTATCTTTTCAGCTTGGATGACAGAGAGGGTCACCTGTCAATCAACGGGAAAAAAATGAAGGAGACGGACTAACGCCCTGGAGACGTCCCATATTGGATTTACTTGCCTATGCACTTGTATGAAGAATCAGGACATAACCCCTCAAGCAAGCATCGAACTTAAGCTAAAAGAATCCTTTAGGAGTCAGGAAATCGCGGGAAGAACTAAAAGCCATAAATGAAATCGAAAGAAACCCAAAGTATTTCTTCTCCTATGCCAAATCAAAATCGAGAACAACGTCCAGTATTGGGCCCCTACTTAAACAAGATGGGTCCTACACAGATGACAGCAAGGAAATGAGTGAGCTACTCAAGTCCCAATATGACTCAGTTTTTAGCAAGCCGCTAACCAGACTGAGAGTCGAAGATCAAAATTAATTTTTTATGAGAGAGCCACAAAATTTGATTAACACAAGCCTATCCGATGTTATCCTGACGCCAAATGACTTCGAACAGGCGATAAATGACATGCCCATGCACTCTGCCCCAGGGCCAGACTCATGGAACTCTGTGTTCATCAACAACTGCAAGAAGCCCCTATCACAAGCCTTTTCCATCCTATGGAGAGGGAGCATGGACACGGGGGTCGTCCCACAGTTACTAAAAACAACAGACATAGCCCCATCCACAAAGGGGGCAGTAAAGCAACAGTAAAGAACTACAGACCAATAGCACTAACATCCCATATCATAAAAATCTTTGAAAGGGTCCTAAGAAGCAAGATCACCACCCATCTAAACCCATCAGTTACACAACCCAGGGCAACATGGGTTTAGAACAGGTCGCTCCTGTCTGTCTCAACTATTGGATCACTACGACAAGGTCCTAAATGCACTAGAAGACAAAAAGAATGCAGATGTAATATATACAGACTTGCAAAAGCCTTCGACAAGTGTGACCATGGCGTAATAGCGCACAAAATGCGTGCTAAAGGAATAACAGGAAAAGTCGGTCGATGGATCTATAATTTCCTCACTAACAGAACACAGAGAGTAGTCGTCAACAGAGTAAAGTCCGAGGCAGCTACGGTGAAAAGCTCTGTTCCACAAGGCACAGTACTCGCTCCCATCTTGTTCCTCATCCTCATATCCGACATAGACAAGGATGTCAGCCACAGCACCGTGTCTTCCTTTGCAGATGACACCCGAATCTGCATGACAGTGTCTTCCATTGCAGACACTGCAAAGCTCCAGGCGGACATCAACCAAATCTTTCAGTGGGCTGCAGAAACAATATGAAGTTCAACGATGAGAAATTTCAATTACTCAGATATGGTAAACATGAGGAAATTAAATCTTCATCAGAGTACAAAACAAATTCTGGCCACAAAATAGAGCGAACACACCAACGCAAAGACCTGGGAGTGATCATGTCGGAGGATCTCACCTTCAAGGACCATAACATTGTATCAATCGCATCTGCTAGAAAAATGACAGGATGGATAATGAAACCTTCAAAACTAGGGAGGCCAAGCCCATGATGACACTCTTAGTCACTTGTTCTATCTAGGCTGGAATATTGCTGCACACTAACAGCCACCTTTCAAGGCAGGTGATATTGCCAACCTAGAAATGTACAGAGAACTTTCACGGCACGCATAATGGAGATAAAACACCTCAATTATTGGAGCGCTTGAGGTTCCTAAACCTGTATTCCCTGGAACGCAGGAGGAGAGATACATGATTATATACACCTGGAAAATCCTAGAGGGACTAGTACCGAACTTGCACACGAAAATCACTCACTACGAAAGCAAAAGACTTGGCAGACGATGCACCATCCCCCCAATGAAAAGCAGGGGTGTCACTAGCACGTTAAGAGACCATACAATAAGTGTCAGGGGCCCGAGACTGTTCAACTGCCTCCCAGCACACATAAGGGGGATTACCAACAGACCCCTGGCAGTCTTCAAGCTGGCACTGGACAAGCACCTAAAGTCAGTTCCTGATCAGCCGGGCTGTGGCTCGTACGTTGGTTTGCATGCAGCCAGCAGCAACAGCCTGGTTGATCAGGCTCTGATCCACCAGGAGGCCTGGTTACAGACCGGGCCGTGGGGGCGTTGACCCCCGGAACTCTCTCCAGGTAAACTCCAAGTCATCATTACAGTGGTCAAGAACCTGATCTCCTGTCATCGGGAAAGATTACTTACGGCCACTAGAATAAGCCAGTGGGTTGTCACCAACAACTGCGACCCCCCCCCCACCCACATCAGCAACGGCTTCTATTGCAACAATACGCAGTGTCACCAACACCGACACCCAAGTTTTTTAGCGTTGAATTCAGATATCTTTTATATTTTTAATTTTTCATTTTTCTTTCATGTAGGATCAGTATTTCATATTAAGTGTTTTATATTTCATATTTCCTAAATAATAAAGTGTTTATATTTGTCAGTTTTTTTTGTTCTTTTCTATTCATTAATTTTCCTGAGGAGGAACCAGCCTTAGTAATACTGACTGAAGTTGTTACAGGGCTGAGTAAGCCTTCACAAGTGGTGACCTTGCCAGGATCAACTTGACTGAATCAAGATTCAATTCCATCTCGAATCTACCATTGGAACTTCAACGCCGCATACCAAAGACGGTTACCACCAACCATGAGTAATCATTCTCTATGGTAGGACTACAGTACAGGTATTTAAAAGATTTGGTGATTGTTATAGTCTCAATTTATTGTAAGTCAAGTCAGGCAGGATATAATATTTAATTCTGCCACCTTTTTGTGTGAGCTTGAAACACATTGGAGGATTAGACTCTAGCCCTTTGACTGTTTCAGGCCCCTCTCTGAAACTCATTCTATGTCGCCAAATATTCGAAAAAAAAAATTATTTTTTCTTATGAAAATGTTAGGAATATTTTTAGTAGTGTTTTAAGCCTAAAAAAATTTTTTTGCCATCAGTACTTACCAAGATATAGAGCCGCAAAGTTTGCAGAAAGTGACGTGTGTACGGCAACAGCGGCGACCGCCGCCCACCCGGTATTCTTTTATTTACTCTAATTCAAAGGTTTCTTGCATTTTTCAATATTTTTCTGTTCCAGGTAACTTATGTGGCCTGTGAGACCAATGTAAGGTGCATTGTTCAAATATACACTCATTGTTTACAACACAATAACAGAACAAACTTTAATCACTATTAGTTTGTGTATACACTTTGTTTACACAAACAACAATACAAAACAATGTTTATTACTATTGTTCCATAATATATATACATATGTACAGTCACTAAACACGTTCCAAACTGCTGCAGCTTGTGGAACTCTTTGAAACATGGTATATGCAGAGGGGCACTTCACACTCCTCACACATAAAACGAGTGTCTCTGCGTGTTTGTGGGCGTTTTGTGGTATGCATACATACATAACACCTCTTCTGAGCATTTTTTCTTGGCAGTAGTAGGAGGCAGTTGTATGGGGTAGTTGATCACCAGGCCTCAAACGAGATGACGTCTGTGGGCGCTGGTCTATTGCAGGAGTTGCTCCTTGGTACTTTGCAATTATTTGTCTGATTACTGACAGGCAAAATTCACCATATTTGGTGTTTTGTTGGTCTTCAACTTGTATATGTTATAAGCATTTAGCATAGAGATATCAACAAGATGGAAAAAAAAAGTTTATATACCACTTATAACTCTTGCGTACACAGTCTGCAAACCCAATCTGCATGTCACATTGTCCACTAAGCGCATATTGAGGTTGTAGTCCATGACAGCTGCAGGCTTTAGAATGGGTTCATTGGTCTCTCTGTTGTCCCTGCCACTGGGTACCATTTCGTTTCTGTGACTGATGTCAACAATGTGACATCACTTTGTCATGCCACTGAAATGCCATGATGTCATTGGCAGCAAAGGCTTGCACCTCACCTCTGCGAGTGCCAGCGTTGAACCTTGGCATATGTTTACGATTACCACGCACTGTGCCACACACGTCTGTCAAGTTCACTCGCAAGAAATCACTGAGTAAGGGGCTTGTGTACCAGTTATCAGTAAATAACATATGCCCTTACCAGATATGGTTCCATCATTGTTCGAACCACATCACCAGAGATACCCAATAACTTCATGGTATCTCTCAAAGTATTACTGCCATGTACACAATGATATCCAAAACTAGACCACTTCTGCAATCACACAGTACAAATAGCTTTATACCAAAGCGTTTCCTCTTGCTTGGTATATATTGCTTGAATGAGAGTCTTCCTTTGAATAAAATCAAGGACTCATCAATAACAAGCTTCCTGAAGGGATAAAAATACATGCAGCACTTTTGTTTCAGGTACATAAACACATTTCTGATCTTATATAACCTGTCGCTTCTGTCAGGCCTGGTTTTGTCTGAAAAGTGTAACATACGTAACAGTAATCAGGAAACGATTGACACCTATAATGTCACTAAAACCTGGAGTTGAAATCAGGCGTTCTGTTGCCCAGTATGTGGTGACAGTGTGCTTATACACATGTGGCATAAGCATTATTGTGGCAAAAAACAGGTACATCTCTGCCACAGTTGTCTCCTTCCACTTGTGTAGCCGTGATTTTGGTGAGAGAATTGTATTTGCCATGGTTGTAATCACAGTATGTGTTTTGTTTCCCTGACAATGATGTCCATCAGGGGTTCATCGAAGAATAACTCAAAGCAGTCCAGTTCACTGGCACTGTTCCCAAGTTGGACAGATGGCTTTTATTCCACTTTGTGTTTCATCAAAGTCATGGGGACTGGGAACAAACTCGTCACTGTCCTGCCAATCCCAGATGCGGTCTGCTGGTGGGGTCTGGATATTGTACCGTGGTTGTGCAGGTTGTGGTGGTGCAGGTTGTGGGAGTGTGGGGTAGGGTGAGGCTGGTTGTTGTGCTGCGTCAGCAGCGTGGGTAGTAGCATGGCCCGCTGATGGTGCCACATGGGCCGTGCCACCCTCACTATCACCACCACTGCCTCCTCCTCACTGTCACCATTCATACCCATCGTTACAATATCGTCACTCTTCCTATCAGGTCGTGGTGTAGGGCCATGGGATGTGCTCCCAGAGTTTCTCCTTCCCTTGGAACAACATATGAAACACTACCAGAACCGCATGCTACGTCGTACATACTGCCGCTTCACTGGGGAATATTCACTCTCACTGCCACTAGAACTGCTTTCAATGACCTTGAAATCACTATCACTATCACTATCACTGCTATCATCTGGGTGTTGTACACGACCAAATAGTTTCCTCTTTTGTCCTGGTACAGGCGAACGTGAACGTGAACAAGCCGGCCCAGCACCAGAGGTGGAAGGTTGTGGGTCATCTGGGTTTTCATCACTAATTACGTTATTCCTGGGCACTTTTTTTTTCCGGTAACACTCACTTCAAAACCCTGGAATTCACTGTCACTGACATTTTCATCGCTGTTAGAGCTATCACTTGGGAACAAAAGACCTCCAATCCGCAGAGGAGTGAGGAACTTCTTACCGAGAGGCATGGTGAAAATAGACTAACAACATGGCGTTCCCACAATGCACCGCTGGGTCCCAGATTTTTTTCACAGGGTGCACACCGACCACTGAGACCCATTCTCTCTCATGTAGGCCTACCAGGCCTTTGGCGCTTGATTTGAAGCCGCTAGAATTTGTGCGTATAAATACGTCAGAAACATTGGCTCGTAAGATGTATTTATACGTCGGAAACAGTCAAAGGGCTAGGGACCCGAGATTTTCCAGTGACAATTTGTTTCATTGAGCTCTTTATTATATTAAGGGAACTGTCGTAGGACACTCTTGATTTGTTGGTGAGAAGATTGGATGGTCAAGGGACCCCATTCTACTTACTGTTTGCTCGGAGCCGGCATAGAACCCTTCGTTTTCATTAATACATATTGTTTAATTGAAGTAGGGATCAAGCCCTCTGATTTATTTACAGTTTGAGCGGAGCAGGAATTGAACCCTCCGTTTTCTTTAATACCCGTTTCATTTTCCCCTGGTAGTTTAAGTTATTCTTGCAAATATGGAGGAATACCAGTTTTGGATGAACGCTGGAAGTAAGTTAGGAATAACAGGGAAAAATTTAGAATCTTTCATTAGTGCTAAAATCCAGGAAAGAATTGAAAAGGAGAGAGAGAGAGAGAATCGAAAGAGAAGAGGAAAAGGAGAGATTGAGAATCGAAAGAGAAGACAAAAAAGAGCATGATAGACTTGATCATGAGGAAAGAGCTAAAGTACGTGAGGAACAAGTTAAATTAAGGGAACTTGAGGAAAGAGCAAAGGATAGAGAATATGAGTTAAGGGAGAAAGAAAAGGATCGCGAGCTCGAACAAGCTCGCCTTGAATTAGAGAATAAAAAGTTAACTTTCTCACAACAGCAATTAGATGAAGGAGTAATGGAACAACGTGCAGCTAGTGCACATATTCCAACACCTAATTTACCTCCCTTCACAGAGGGGGAAGACATAACTTCATACATTATCAGGTTTGAAAATACCACTACCCTCTGTGAATGGCCTGCTGACACCTGGGCTACCAGGTTAGGAATGTTATTTTCTGGTACAGCTTTGAATATCTATGCAACTTTGTCGCACGATATCATATGTAATTATAACCTACTGACAAGGCAATCCTTAAAGCATATCAGAAAACCACTAATTCTTACAGGAAAGATTTCAGGTATGCCACCTTACAGCCTGGCCAGAACTTTCAGCAGTTACAGGTAACACTCTTTCGTTTGTTCGACTTTTGGATAGAGAGTTCAGGAATTGATCACAGTTATGAATCTCTTAGAGACTTCATGGTTGCTGACCAGTTCCTCACAGCTCTTCCCCATCAGATACGAACATTCATCAGAGAACGTAACCTGATTAAAGCTGAGGAAGTCGCTGAGGCTGCTGACCTGTATGCTGAGGCTCACAATTCCTATAAAAACCTAAAGGGATCGAACCCTAAGGGCAAGGGTTCATCAGACCTTAAGAAATCAAAGCCTCTAGTAGAAAGTAAAGTGACTTCTTTTATTCCTGTTTGTCATTTGTGTGGTGTTAAGAGACATAAACGTCCAGATTGTCCTTCAAAGAAGGTCCAAAAAGTTGGAAGATGTTTTAAAGACTGTAATGACCAAGCACCCTTCTGTTCAGGAACAGTTAATGGACTTAATGTATCTACCATTTTACGAGACACTGGATGCACATGTATAGTCATTTCTGATAAGCTGTTCCCTAATCTTAAAGAAACTCATTCCTCTGCTATACTTTCAGACTACTTGGGCCGTACAGACACTTTTCCTACCATCCGTTGTTACATTAGGTCTAAATGGTTCACAGGTTGGTCTGAAGCCGTACTAGCTCCCATCACTTCTTGCTCCGTACTAATAGGTAATGTAAAGGTGCCATTCTTCCTTCTGAGGTTGACCTTTCATCACCAAAGTGGATATAAGTGTTTCAGATCCTCTTCTGTAGAGTCAGAGAAGCCCCTCGAAAGTTCAGATGAGACAATGTCTCGCGATATTCATGTGGGATTAAAAACCAGTGATGTACTCTCGAAAGCGAGGAAGTAGGATCACGGTTCACTTGTTGATGAAGTGAAGATATCACCTCCCATACTATAAAAAATTTTTGCTAGGGCTCAGGACCCAAAACCGGCTTC
>NW_026466003.1:0-14408 GCF_026875155.1 Cherax quadricarinatus
ACCCAAAAAGGGCTGACTGACGCACATACCGGGCTGACTGAGCACAGTAGCCAGGCTGACTGATGCAGAGTAGCCAGCTGACTGATGCACTTTTAGCCAGGCTGACTGATGCACACAGCCAGGCTGACTGACGCACAGTAGCCAGGCGACTGACGCACAGTAGCCATGCTGACTGACGCACAGAGCCAAGGTGAGGCTTGGGTCACAATACTTCTACAGTTTGGGATGGCACATAGATGATAACTAAACGAAATACAAAGTAAGGGCCGGTTATTTTTCTCACCTAAAAAAATGGTTAATTATCCACCATTCGGGGTTTAGGGAAAAGTGTGACCACCTGTGTCATGTCACGTGATTTTATTAATGAAATCAAAATGTTAAAGACTTATTAAGCAAAAAATTTTAAATTTGTTTGGGAATAAGACAAGATATGAATCCAGATGTACTCCTTTTAAAGTCTTTTGCCGGCCTTTTTTCCTAGGCCTTTTGTGTGGGCATATGCTCAGTATTTTCATTGTTGAAACATTTCGACTACTGAGTACCTCTTCAGTCAAATACGGAAGGAACAATGTAGCAGTGATATGATGTAATCAGTCCCTCAACCTTGGACTTCATTTCACTTAAATCTGTTTTCTGTTTATTTGACTGAGAAAGTCTACTGTGTAAGCGAAACGTTTCAAGGGTGAAAATACCCAACTGTTTCACATGTACGTGTTTTAAAACCTTTTACAAGATGCCTCAAGAATCCATTATAAAACACAAACCAACTACGGTCAGTAGTTGGTCGTAATAATGTGAAAACTGGTAGACTCCGAACCAGGTGATGTACTACTGACTACGAAGGACAAATTATTATTATCAAAATAAGCGCTAAACCACAAGGGCTATACAGCAACTACGAAGGAGATTCACGAAATCGTAATGACACGATGCAAACAAACAAACAAACGCGACGTCTGGAGTTTTGAGACTCTCTGACCGCGGACCCTATCCCCACCCGTGGTATGGTTTATTTTTTTAAGGGAAAGGGGACTCTACATTCGTTATATAGACTTTATAAAAGTCATAACTTGGTAAAGCTCTACGGAAGTGATATAAAAGCTTCTCCAGCAACCTGCATCTTTTTTTCCTCACGGGAATTTTTAAATCTCAGTCGAACGACTTCGTTGTGAACTTACAATAACTTCTTTTAACCACTTGTCGTAAATTTTACGATAATATTGTAACCTGCGATTTAAATTATTAAACTCTAATCTTAAATTATTCATTTTTTTTCACATGTTAAAATGACAAATATTACTGTATTTGGATGGGCGTTAAACCAATAGGTTTGGCTGATGCACAGTACCAGGCTGACTGACGCACAGTAGCCAGGATGAATGATGCACAGCACCAGGCTGACTGATGCACAGTAGCTAGCTGACTGAGCACAGTAGCCAGGTTAAACTGATGCACAGTAGCCAGGCCTGACTGATGCACAGTAGCCAACTGACTGATGCACAGAAAGCCAGGCTGACTGATGCACAGTAGCCTGGTTGACTGATGCACAGATACCAGGCTGGCTAAAGCACAGCGGGCCAGGCTGATGATGCACAGTACAAGGCTGACTGATGAACCGAAAGCCAGGTTGACTGATGCCCCAGTAGCCGGGCTGAATGATGCACAGTAAAAGGGCTAAACTGATGCACAGTACCAGGCTGACTGATGCACAGTAGCCAGGCTGACTGATGCACAGTAGCCAGGATGAATGATGCACAGTAGCCAGGCTGACTGATGCACAGTACCAGCTGGCAGATGCACAGTACCAGGCTGACTGATGCACATAGCCAGGCTGGCTGATGCACAGTAGCTAGGCGGGCTGATGCACAGTAGCCAGGCTGACTGATGCACATTTAGCCGGGTTTGACTGATGCACAGTAGCCAGGCTGCTCAATGCACAGTACCAGGCTGACTGATCCCACATAGCCAGGCTGACTGATGCACAGTAGCCAGGCTGACTGATGCACAGTAGCCTGGTTTACTAAATGCACAGTAGCCAGGCTGGCGACGCACAGCACCAGGCTGACTGTTTGCACAGTAGCCAGCTGACTGATGAACCGTAGCCAGGTTGACTGATCACAGTACCAGGCTGAATGATGCACAGTAGCAAGGCTGACTGATGCACAGTAGCCAGGCTGACTGATGTACAGTAGCCAGGCTGACTGATGCACAGTAGCCAGGTTGAATGATGCACATAGCCAGCTGACGATGCACAGTAGCCAGGCTGGCTGATGCACATAAGCCAGGCTGACTGATGCACAGTAGCCGGGCTGGCTGATCACAGTAGCCAGGCTAACTGATGCACAGTAGCCAGCTGACTGATGCACAGTAGCCGGTTTGACTTTTGCACAGTAGCCAGGCTGGCTAAAGCACAGTACCGGCTGACTGATGCACAGTTGCCAGGATGAATGATGCACAGTAGCCAGCTGACTGATGCACAGTAGCCAGGTTTACTGATGCACAGTAGCCGGGTTGAATGATACACAGTAGCCAGGCAACTGATGCACAGTAGCCAAAGGCTGACTGATGCATATAGCCAGGCTGACTGATGTACGGTAGCCAGGCTGACTGATGCACAGCAGCCAGGCTAAAACTATCAAAGTAGCCACGATGAATGATGCACAGTAGCCAGGCTGACTTATGAAAACAGTACCAGGCTGACTGATGCACAGTAGCAAGGCTGACGATGCAAAAGTATCCCGGGGTGACTGATGCACAGTAACCAAGCTGACGATCACATATCAGGCTGACTGATGCAACAGTAGCTAGGCTGACTGATACACATTACCCAGGCTGACTGATCCACATAGCCGGCTGACTAAAGCACGTAGCCAGGCTGACTGATCACAGTAGCCCAGGCTGACTGATGCACATAGCCAGCTGACTGATGCACAGTAGCCGGGCCCTGATTGATGCACAGTAGCCGGGCTGACAAAATCCACATTAGCCAAGCTGACTGATGCACAATAGCCATTACTGAGTGACGCCCCAGTAGCCAGGCTTACTGACGCACAGTAGCCAGCTGACTGACGCACAGTAGCCAGGCTGACTGGCGCACCGTAGACAGGCTGACTGGATGCAACCGAAGCCAGGCTAAAATGATGCACAGTAGCCAGCTGACTGATGCACAGTACCAGGTTGAATAAATGCACAATACCAGGCTGACTGATGCCAGTAGCCAGGCTGACAATGAACAGTAGTTAGGCTGACTGATGCACAGTAGCCAGGATGACTGATGCACATAGCCAGGATGACTGTGCACAGTAGTCAGGCTGACTGTTTGCACATAGCCAGGCTGACGAGATGCACAGAGCCAGGCTGACTGATGCACAGTAGCCAGCTGACTGATGCACAGTAGCCAGGGCTGGCTGCTGCACATAGCCAGGCTGACTGATGCACAGTAGCCAGTTGACTGATGCACATAGCCAGCTGACTGAGCACAGTAGCCAGGGAAATGTTTCACAGTACCAGGCTGACTGATGCACAGTAGCCAGGCTGACTGATGCACAGTAGCCAGCTGACTAAATGCACAGTAGCCAGCTGACTGATGCAGAGTGCCAGGCTGACTGATCCCAACAGTAGCCAGGCTGACTGATGCACAGTAGCCAGGCTGACAATGCACAGTAGCCAGGCTGACTGATGCACAGTAGCCCGGCTGACTGATGCACCGTAGCCAGGCTGACTGATGCACAGTATCAGGCTGACTGATGGACAGTAGTCAGCTGACTGATGCACAGTATCAAGCTGACGGAGGCACAGTACCAGACTGACTGATGAAACAGTAGCCAGGCTGACTGTGCACAGTAGCCGGGCTGACTAAATGGACAGTAGCCAGGCCGACAATGCACAGTAGCCGGGCTGACTAAATGCACAGTAGCCAGGCTGACTTATGCACAGTAGCCAGGCTGACTGATGCAGAGTAGTCAGGCTGACTGATGCACAGTAGCCAGGCTGACTGATGCACAGTAGCCAGGCTGACTGATGCACAGTAGCCAGGCTGACTGATGCACAGTAGCCAACCTGGCTAAAGCACGTAAGCCAGGCTGACTGATGCACAGTAGCCAGGGTGACGATGCACAGTAGCCAGGCTGACTGATGCTCAGTACCAGGCTGACTGATGCACATAGCCGGCTGACTGATGCACAGTAGCCAGACTGCTGATCACAGTACCAGGCTGGCTGATGCACAGTAGCCGGGCTGGCTGATGCACAGTAGCCGGGCTGACTGATGCACAGTAGCCAGGCGGGCTGATGCACAGTAGCCAGGCTGACTAAATGCACTGTAGCCAGGGTGACTGATGCACAGTAGCCAGGCAGACTGATGCACAGTAGCCAGCTGGCTGATGCACATAGCCGGGCTGACTGATGCACAGTAGCCAGCTGACTGATGGACAGTACCAGGTTGACTGATGCACAGTAGCCAGGCTGACTGAAGCACAGTAGCCAGACTGACTGATGCACAGTAGCCAGGCTGACTGATGCACAGTAGCCAGGTTGACTGATGCACAATAGCCAGGCTGGCTGATGCACAGTACCAGGCGGACTGATGCCCCCAGTAGCCAGGCTGGCTGATGCACATTAGCCGGGTTGACTGATGCACAGTAACCAGGCTGAATGATGCACAAAAGCCAGGCTGACGATGCACAGAGCCAGGCTGACTGATGCACAGTAGCCAGGCTGACTGATGCACAGTAGCCAAGATGAATGATGCACAGTAGCCAGGCTGACTGATGCACAGTAGCCAGGCTGGCGGATGCACAGTAGCCAGGCTGACTGAAGCACAGAGCCAGCTGCTGATGTAAAGTACCAGGCTGGCTGATGCACAGTAGCCAGGCTACTGATGCACAGTAGCCAGGTTGACTGATGCACAGAAAACCAGGCTGGCTGATGCACAGTAGCCGGCTGACTGATGCACAGTAGCCAAGATGAATGATCACAGTAGCCGGGCTGACTGATGCACAGTAGCCAGGCTGACTGATACACAGTACCCGGGTTGTATATGCACAGTAGCCAGGCAGATTGATGCACATAGCCAGGCTGACTGATGCACAGTAGCCGGGCTAACTTATGAGCGGTAGCCAGGCTGACTGATGCACAGCAGCCAGGCTGACTGATGAAACAGTAGCCAGGCTGATTTATGCACATTAGCCAGCTGACTTATGCACAGTAGCCAGGCTGACGATGCACATTAACCAGGCTGAATGATGCCCAGTAGCCAGGCTGACTGATGCACAGTAGCCAGCTGACTGATCCCACAGTAGTCAGGCGGCTGATGCACAGTAGCCAGGCTGACTGACCACAGTAGCCAGGCTGACTGATGCACAGTAGCCAGGTTGACTGATGCACAGTAGCCAGGCTGACTGATGCACAGCAGCCAGCTGACTGTTGCACAGTAGCCAGGCTGACTGATGTTCAGTAGCCAGGCTGAATGATGCACAGTAGCCAGGCTGACTGCTGCACAGTAGCCAGCTGACTGATGCACATTAGCCAAGCTGACTGATGCACAGTAGCCAAGCTGACTGATGCACAATAACCAGGCTAAAGTGATGCACAGTAGCCAGCTGACTGACGCACAGTAGCCAGGCTGACTGACCCCACAGTAGCCAGGCGATTTTCGCACCGTAGCCAGGCTGACTGATGCACCGTAGCCAGGCGAATAATCCCAGAGTAGCCAGGCGAATGATGCAGAGTACTAGGCAAAATGATGCACAGTAGCCAGGCTGACTGATGCACAGTAGCCATGTTGAATGATGCACAAAGCCAGGCTGACTGACGCACAATAGCAAGGCTGACTGATGCACAGTAGCCAGGCTGACTGCGCACAGTACCAGCTGACTGATGCACCGTAGCCAGGCGACTGATGCACCGTAGCAAGGCTAAATTTGATGCACAGTAGCCAGGCTGAATGATGCACAGTAGCCAGGCTGGCTAAATGCACAGTAGCCAGGGGGAATGAGGCACAGGAGCCGGGCTGACTGATGCACATACCCAGCTGACTGATGCACAGTAGCCAGGTGGAATGAGGCACAGGAGCCAGGCTGAATGATGCACAGTAGCCAGGCTGACTGAGCACAGTAGCCAAGCTGATTGGCGCAACCGTACCAGGCTGACTGATGCACCGAGCCAGGCTGAATAATGCAGAGTAGCCAGGCTGAATGATGCACAGTAGCCAGGGTGACTGATGCACAGTACCAGGTTGAATGATCACAATAGCCAGGCTGACTGACGCACAATAGCCAGGCTGACTGATGCACAGTAGCCAGGCTGACTGACGCACAGTACCAGGCTGACTGACGCACAGTAGCCAGGCTGACTAATGCCACCGTAGCCAGTTTACTGATGCACCGTAGCAAGGCTGAATGATGCACAGTAGCCAGGCTGAATGATGCACAGTACCAGGCTGACTGATGCACATTAGCCAGGTGGAATGAGGCACGGGAGCCAGGCTGACTGATGCACAGTAGCCAGGCTGACTATGCACATAGCCAAGATGAATGACGCACAGTAGCCAGGCTGACTGACGCACAATACCCCAGCTGACTGATGCACATAGCCAGGCTGACTGACGCACAGTAGCCAGGCTGACTGACGCACAGTAGCCAGGCTGACTGATGCACCGTAGCCAGGCTGACTGATGCACCGTAGCAAGGCTGAATGATGCACAGTAGCCAGGCTGAATGATGCACAGTAGCCAGACAGACTGATGCACATACCAGGCTGACTGAGCACATGTAGCCAGGCTGAATGATGCACAGTAGCCAGCTGACTGATGCACAGTAGCCAGGCTGACTGACGCACAGTAGCCAGGCTGACGGGTGCACAGTTACCAGGTTGAATGATGCACAGTAGCCAGGCTGACTGACGCACAGTAGCCATGCTGACTGACGCACAGTAGCCAAGGTGAGGCTTGGTCACAATACTTCTGACAGCTTGGATGGCACATAGATGATAACTAAACGAAATACAAAGTATATGGCCGGTTATTTTTCTCACCTAAACAATATGGTTAATTATCCACTCATTCAGGGTTACGGAGACAGTGTGACCACCTGTGTCATGTCACGTGATTTTATTAATGAAATCAAAATGTTAGACTTATTAAGCAAATATCTTAAATTTGCTTGTAATAAGACAAGATATGAATCCAGATGTACTCCTTTTATAGGCTTTTGCCGGGCCCTTTTTCCTAGGCCTTTTGTGTAGGCATATGCTCAGTATTTTCATTGTTGAAACATTTCGACTACTGAGTAGCCTTCTTCAGTCAAATACGGAAGGAACAAGTGTAGCAGTGATATGATGTAATCAGTCCCTCAACCTTGGACTTCATTTCACTTGATCTGTTTTCTGTTTATTGACTGAGAAAGTCTACTGTGTAAGCGAAAACGTTTCAACGGTGAAAATACCCAACTGTTTCACATGTACGTGTTTTATATACCATTTACAAGATGCCTCAAGAATCCATTATAATAAACACTAAACCCAAATACGGTCAGTAGTTTGATCAGTAATTAATGTGACACTGGTAGACTACGAACCAGGTGATGTACTACTGACTAGCGAAGGATTATTATTATTATCAAAAATAAGCGCTAAACCACAAGGGCTATACAGCAACTAGCGAAGGAGACTCACGAAATCGTATATGACACGATTGCAAACAAACAAACAAACAACAAACGCGACGGTCTGGAGTTTTTGAGACTCTCTGACCGCGGATTCTATCCCCACCCGTGGTATGTTTTTTTTTTTAGGAGAGACTCTATATTCGTTATATAGAGCTTTATAAAGTCATAACTTGGGAAAAGCTCTACGGAGAGTGATATAAAAGCTTCTCCAGCAACCTGCATCTTTTTTCTCACTGGAAGATTAAATCTCAGTCGAACGACTTCGTTGTGAACTTACAATAACTTCTTTTAACCACTTGTCGTAAATTTTACGATAATTATTGTAACCTGCGATTTAAATTATTAAACTCTAATCTTAAATTATTCATTATTTTCACATGTTAAAATGACAAATATTACTGTATTTGGATAGCGGTAAACCAATATGGGTCATTTAGTACGAGAAAAATCTCCAACGTTCAAGGTTCATCACTTACTGTAAATGTCTGTAGCAGAAGAGCAAGAAGAGAAGACCTCGTGTCACCACGACTGTCTTCACTCTGACAAATACACTCACCCGCCTCTTTAATTTATATGTGGTGAGTAACCACATACACCGTGCAGCTGCTCTCTGATTGGTCTTTGTCGCTGACTATATCGAAGCTGGTAAAATGTGATTGGTCGATTTCGTTGGCGGCATCGAAGTTCTGAAGTGCGATTGGTCAGTTTCATTTTGGGAAGTAATTACGCGAATGCAAGATAAATCTGTATGAAATTAGAGACACGAAACATTGACCGTTCAGGGGAAGAGAAGTCAATCACGATGATAATAATAATAATAATAATAATAATAATAATAATAATAATAATAATAATAATAATAATAATAATAATAATAATATTTATTATCAGTACACGTACAAGGAATACAAGTACATGTACAAGGTATACAAGTACGTGTACAAGGTATACAAGTACAGGTACAAGGTATACAAGTACATGTACAAGGTATACAAGTACATGTACAAGGTGTACAAGTACATGTACAAGGTATACAAGTACATGTAAAAGGTACACAAGTACATGCACAAGGTAAAGAAGTACATGTACATGGTATACAAGTACATGTACAAGGTATACAATTACGTGTACAAGGTATACAATACATGCACAAGGTATACAAGTACATGTACAAGGTATACAAGTACATGTACAAGGTATACAAGTACATGTACAAGGTATACAAGTACATGTGCAAGGTATACAAGTACATGTACAAGGTATACAAGTACGTGTACAAGGTATACAAGTACAGGTACAAGGTATACAAGTACATGTACAAGGTATACAGGTACATGTACAAGGTATACAAGTACATGTACAAGGTATACAAGTACATGTACAAGGTATACAGACCATAGCTGACATCAATGACATACTACTATATAGAAAGCCGCTTGTTATGCTGAGCATTTCCCGAAAATTAGGTCAGTTTTGTCCCAGGATGCGACCCACACCAGTCCACTGACACCCAGGATGTGACCCACACCAGTCCACTAACACCCAGGATGTGACCCACACCAGTCCACTAACACCCAGGATGTGACCCACACCAGTCCACTAACACCAGGATGTGACCCACACCAGTCCACTAACACCCAGGATGTGACCCACACCAGTCCACTAACACCCAGGATGTGACCCACACTAGTCCACTAACATCCAGGATGTGACCCACACAAGTCCACTAACACCCAGGATGTGACCCACACCAGTCCACTAACACCCAGGATTTGACCCACACCAGTCCACTAACACCCAGTATGTGACCCACACCAGTCCACTAACACCCCAGGATTTTACCCCACACCAGTCCACTAACACCCAGGATGTGACCCACACCAGTCCACTAACACCCAGGATTTGACCCAAACCACCATCCACTAACACCCAGGAAGTGACCCACACCATCCACTAACACCCAGGATGTGCCCACACAGTTCACTAACCCCCAGATGTGACCCACACCAGCCCACTTATCATGTGGGAGTTCGAACCGTGGATAGGGTAAAGTAATACTCACGTAGGCTGGTAGTACTATATTACAGTAATGTGGGGAGCGCCCAAACAGCCGTACCTATCTCCAGCTCACTCTCGTAGACTGACTGGCCGCCCACAGAAACCCAAAAGTGAGGGGGTCTTTGAATACTGCTTGTGGTCAGCACAATATGAATACAGACAGTGACACGGCAGAGACGGTTGGTAGTGAGTCATCTACTGGTACACTGGTTACTGGTAACTGGTTACTACTACTGATAGCTCGGCGACGCTAACGTAAAGTCGTCCCGACATACAACTAATACAAAAATAAGATGGCAGGTAACGGCTTGGGGTGATTCTATACACTGTCAAAAACACAACAATTAAACATTATAACATACATAAGTAAGGACAATTGGGAAAGGAAGCTTACGTAACTGAAACTGTAATGCAATACAAGGTATAATATTTGCACAACTCATCGAATGAAACTCAACGTTGGGATTACACAGTAGAAGGATAAAAAAAATTTATCGATCGATCTGATTCATTGATCTACGGTTTGGGGAAGGAAGTATACAAAAAAAGATTTTTTTTTCACAGAAAGGCAGATTCGGTGCACAAAAATTTAGATTTTAAAAACCCAGAATGTGGAGAAAAACGTGAACACAAAAAAAAATTCTTAAATACTGATAGTTGATACTGTAATTATTCATCTATAAGGGTTATTTACTTTTAACCCCCAAACCCTTGCTAGGGTGTTGCATATGCAAAAGGGGTTTGTCACCTGGGGGGATCAAACTCTGTTGTTTTGGCAAAAACCAGCTGTATTTGAGGCAAATCTAATTGGATGTTACAATGATATTGGGTTTTTCTAAATACCGTCGCTACTAGGAATAACGACATTCGGGTTGACGTTGACTAAATCAGAGGAAGGATACAGATCAGGAGGATTGTCAGATCTGTACATTAGTCGGGGTTGGGAAACTCATTATCATCACATACTAATTCATTGATCTAATCGATTCTTTATACGGGACCTGCTAATCTCTCAACCTTATACTTATTACCAGTGAATGTTCAACTATCGAAAAAGGCCCAACAAATTTTTGTCAAGCTTTGGCATTGCAGACGTTTTGTTGAAGTTAACAGCAAAACTCTCGAACCTACTTTGATTTGGAGGGCTTTGCCGAGTGTTTGCGACTCTTGTAAATTCTGCTGTTGTTTTAAAGTTTCCCGGGATTCTTCTAAAAAACACTTTGAGCTAAGCTGGTCAGTTGTATGAAATATCAGGGTTGTAATTTGGGTTTCGGATTAGAATATAAAACTCATAACCCAAAACTTTATCTACACCGTAAAATGTAATGTGGAGTGTCACCAATAAAACAGTAAGCAGAATTTATGACATGCACATCAGGAAAAATTTCATCCCAAGTTTCACTTTTGGGATTGTATGGCCTCAAACATCAAGTACTTTCTTATTGGTTCGTTCCGCTAACCCATTGCGGCGGGATGATGAGGAACAATGGTGGATTTAGGATCTTTTTCAAGGTCACATTTTTCAAAATCTCATTACAGAATTCCCCCTATCTGTTACTAGGGACTTAGGGGTGGTTGCCGCAGATAATGCGTTTTTTAAAAACGCTTTAGCTACTGTCCGGCGTCTTTCTGCAAAAGGAACTAACTCCCCAAATCTGGTGAAATGGTCTACCTAACCACAGATGTTTGTTGCCTTGGAGGGAACATTGGAAATAGTTAAAATCTAGCGCAACTCTTTCCAGGGTTTGCTAGTCGTTGGATTACTTGGATTGGGTTAGGACCATTACAAACCTTTATTTGCATGCAGCATACATTTTTTAACATACTCAGAAATATCAGTTGCCATACGAGGCCCCAAAAGTATTTCAATCTGGCTTGTTTTACTGAACGATCCATACAGGGTGTGCAACACCCGGACATCGTGAACTATGTAAGGCACATTTTGTGACTGGGAATTACTAAACTGGTATACTTTTGCTGGAGGACCCCAAATCGCTTTGATACAGTAATTTTTGGGTTTTGACAAATTTATGATGGGTGCGGTGGTTCACAGTCGAATAAGACTTTGGACAGGAATCGAATCCACCAGACCACATGGGTCTGTTCGTTGAGCATTCTTTACTTCTTCAGCACAAAAGGAGGGGCTGCAGTTACTATATAACATGTCGTGATAAGGCATCTGCGACTAATTTTTACTTTCCAGGTAAATGCTCAAAGGGGGATTTAACTCTTTGGTAGTCAAGGCCATCTGGGAACCCTTTCCCGTGGTTTTTTGTTCTGGAATAAAGGGATCAGTGGGCATGGTTTGTCAAACATGAAAAGAGTATGATAAAAATGTCTGGGAAGTGCTTTAAAGACCAAATATTTCTAAACCTTGCTCAGTTTCGTTAATTACGTTCAGCCTTTGTAAGGACTCGGCTACAAATGCAATGGTTTTTTTGCCTCAGTCTTTGGTAGTACGGGCCTAGGCCAAATTTACTACATCGTTGTCAGATAGAAGGGGTTTTGAAAAATTGGAAAATTTCAAAATTGGACAGATGTTAGCTTTTTTTTTTAGAGTTTGGAAGTCTTTCTTACGAAGGTCCAAAAAAAAGGGGCATCTTTCTTAAGCAACTCGTTGGCAGAGCTATGGAAAAAAAATTGGCAATGAAAGATCTATAAAAACCCGGAAATATAAACAATATGCAGTTAAATTTTCCTTTATGACTACGTTTCGCCCACCAGTGGGCTTTTTTTAATGACTTGAAAGTGATTTTCAAGTGACTTGAAAAAGCCCCCCTGGTGGGCGAAAATATCAAAAAGGATCACATTATACTGCATATGTGTTTTTTTCCATTGTGTCGGTATTTTATACCCTTTTTTTCCCTTATAAAAACCTGCTAAGCCCTTTTTAATGTTTAATCTGTCAGACACTGCAACACAAGGGTTTTTTGGTACAGACCTACAATCAACTTCGACAAACCTCTACTAGTGAGAGCGGCTGGATTTGAGAGGACCTGACCTCCCAACATCTGAGTTCTACTAGAGACCTGTCTCACCTCCTGGCGCTATATAAAGCTCCATCCTGTCACTTCATCTCCATATTGTTTCAAACTTTGGAACAATGCTCTTCTCCGACTTAGGGACTGACCACCTCAAAACTTTAAGGGTGATGGACTGATTACATCGTCTTCAAGTATCTTCTGCTTCTATCAACTTTCTGTACTCGACTGAAGAAGCCTACTGTGTAGGCGAAACGTTTCGAAATAAAGATACCTAACTGTTGCATATGTGTCTTACCTAACAACCTGTCGGTATTTTATACCATTTTAATGTTCAAAAAAAAATTACATTGAAATATACAAGTAAAAATATTACTGGAGACTGAATTAAATGCAAAATGAGCTGTCTTTACTCTTGCTAATAAAGGAATTAATTAATAAAATTTGAAATGAATGTAAAAAGTATAAAATAAAATTACTAAATTGTTAACTGGGAAATTTAAATATTTTCTAAGAATGCATAAACAAAATTAAAATATAATGCCAAGATAGCATCAGGAAAATTAAGAAAATGAAAAAAACAAGATGCAATAATAAACTGAGAATAATAATGCAGAAAAATATCAATAAAAAAATAATTCACTGCAGAACAAGTACAACAAAATAATTCACTGTAGAACAAGTGCAACAAAATAATTCACTGCAGAACAAGTGCAACAAAATAATTCACTGCAGAACAAGTGCAACAAAATAATTCACTGCAGAACAAGTGCAACAAAGTAATTCACTGCAGAACAAGTGCAAGAAAATAATTCACTGCAGAACAAGTGCAACAAAATAATTTACTGCAAACAAGTCAACAAAAATTTACTGCAGAACAAATGCAACAATAATTACTGCAGAACAAATGCAACAAAAAAATTTTTACTGCCACAAGGCAAAAAATAATTCCACAGAAAAAATGCAAAAAAAAATAATTTACTGCAGAACAAGGGAACAAAAAAATTCACGCAAAAACAAGTGCAACAAATAATCACTGCAAACAATTTCAACAAAATAAGGGCCAGAAATAATCACGCAATAATAAAGTTTCAGGGAAAACTCAGGTTAAATAAAAAAAAAATAGAAAAAAAAACTGATTTAACACTTTTTAAATTTAATTTAAATTAGACAAAAAAATTTCTAAACAAGTAAAGAAAACACTTTACGTTTTAAAAATAACTGAAATTACATCAAAGTGAATTTTTTCAAAGAAATATAAAAATATGAATAAAAAAAAACAAAGGAACAAAACGGGAAGTGAACCTTTCAGTGGCAGGCACACAAAACTTTCAGTAGGGCACACAACACTTTCAGTGGCAGGGCACACAACACTTACGTGGCAGGGGACACAACCTTACAGTGGCAGGGCACAACAACCTTACAGTGGCAGGGGACACAACACTTTCAGTGGGAGGGCAAAAAACACTTACAGTGGCAGGCACACAAAAATTTCATGGCAGGGGACACAACACTTCGTGGCAGGGGACCAACACTTACATGGCGGGGACAAACATTACAGGGCAGGGCAACAACATTACAGTGGCAGGGCACACAACACTTACAGGCAGGGGACACAACACTTTCATGGCAGGCACACAACACTTAATGGCGGGGACACACCTTTCAGTGGGAAGGGAAAACAACCTTACAGTGGGGGCCCCCCT
>NW_026466004.1:0-13807 GCF_026875155.1 Cherax quadricarinatus
ATTTTTAAACCCGAGGGTTAGCCACCCAGGAAAAACCCAAAAAAAAGTCATGGTCACGAGACTTTTAAACTTTTTTCCCATTGGGGTCCTTAATCTTGTCCCCCAGGATGCAAACCCACACCAGTCGACTAACACCCGGGTACCCATTTGCTGCTAGGTGAACAGGACAACAGGTGAAAGGGAAACGTGTCGAAATGTTTCCACCCGCCGGGAATCGAACCCGGGCCCTCCGTGTGTGAAGCGGGAGCTTTAGCCACCATGCCACCGGGCCTATGTTTTGTATACAATTCTTCACAGTATGTCCTTGTAGTGTACTGACAAAGCCACTGGTTGGAGAAACGTCTACAAATATTCCTCGTACATGATAGAGGTGTATCATCTTGCAGGAGAGACACATCAGAACTAGCCTATCTAACATCTTGTTTTTTTTTAAATTCATACCGCGAAACGTTAAACCCATTTGTGTTATTAATTCTTCTTTGCAAGATCACTAAGATGTGACTCTAATCTAAAGCCGCTTTTATCAACTAACTCAGCATTATATCAAAGCCACAGCACAGTATTCACAAACATCACCCCTAACCTAAGGTGCCAAAATGTTATCACAACACTACTAGTGTTATCCTCCTTTTCTCTATATACCTTATATATGACACAATATCTAAGGCACTCTCATTATTGGCACCAAATCATTTTTTCTCACTTCCCAGTGATACTATCACGCTAGAACTTTCAATACAAACAAAATCATAATACTGTTTCAAATCAGCCTACTATAGATGTCTTTCCCACTACGAATAAATCTTTTGATGTTAGATCTGCCATATATAAACAAGCATATAATTGACGCCTACGAAGCACGACGTAAGAGCCAGGACTCGACCCCCTGTAAGCACAAATAAGAGGCCAAGATTGTAATACCTTCCCTAAAGGCTAAATCTATCAGGTATTATTGACATTTTTATTGCTTACATACTTCATTTTCTAGTATTAGTGTGTGGATGTAGAAAGGTGGATGTGTGTTTCTTGTATGCACCAGTGGACATGTCCACTATGTATTTTTTTTTTTTTTAGATTCAGCAAACTTTAGTAATCTCTCAAACCACGGAACGGATGGGGTTTGAACCCATGGCAAACGAGTCGTTGAACTCCAGGCAAGTGGGTTCAAATCCCACCCGTTCCGTGGTTACTTTGCTACAGTGTTACTAACATTTTGTGAGTCTCGTATTATCTCTTTAAAAGCATCACATAACCGGTAAATAACCGAGTTCTTTAATCAATATAGCTGACGTGGCTCGTTGAAGCCTAACGTCTCCTATCAAGAATAATGTAATCCATAAAACGTAGATTAAAGTCAAATCTTTGTATAGGTACAGAGTTCAGTTAGCTAGTTAAGTTTCAAATATGGCGACTGTACAAAATGGGATGTGGAGACAGTTACTTTTTGCTGATGATACTGTGCTTATGGGAGATACTAAAGAAAAGCTGCAAAGGTTAGTTGACGAGTTTGGGAGGGTGTGTGTAAAGGTAGAAAGTTGAAAGTGAACATAGATAACAGTAAGGTGATGAGGGTATCAAATGGTTTAAAGAAAAATTGATACCACATTGGAGAAAAAGATATGGAAGAATGTTTTCAGACATTTGGAGTTGACTCGTCAGCGGATGGGTTTATGAAGGACGGGGTTAACCACAGAACTGATGAAGGAAAAAATGTGAGTGGTGCGTTGAGGTATCTGTGGAGGCAAAAATTTTTTATCTATGTAGACAAAGCAAGGGAATGTATAAAAGTATAGTAGTAACCAACACTTATATGTCGTGAAACTTGGGTTGTAAATGCTGCAGCGAGAGGCGGCTAAAGGCAGTGGAGATGTGCTGTCTAAGGGCAATGTGTGGTGTAAATATTATACAGAGAATTCGATTGTGGAATTAGGAAGAGGTGTGGACTTAATAAAAGTATTAGCCAGAGGGCTAAAGAGGGGTTGTTGAGGTGGTTTGGTCATTAGAGATAATGGATCAAAGTAGAATGACCTGGAGAGCGTGTAAATCTGGAGAAGGAAGGAGGGGTAGGGTCGTCCTCGAAAAGGTTGGAGTGAGGGGTAAAGGAGGTTTTGTGGGCGAGGGACTTGGACTTTCAGCAAGCGTGTGTGAGCGGTTAGGAGTAAATGGAGAAGAATGGTTTTTGGGACTTGAAGAGCTGTTGGAGTGTGAGCAGGGTAATATTTAGCGAAAGGATTCAGGGAAATCGTTATTATAAACTTAGCCGAACTTGAGTTTCTGGAAATGGGAAGGACCAATGCCTGCACTTTAAAGGAGGGGGTTGGGATACTGGCAGTTTGGAGGAATATGTTGTGTATCTTTATACGCATATGCTTCTAAACTATTGTGTTCTGGGCACCTCTGCAAAAACAGTGATTATGTGTGAGTGAGGTGAAAGTGTTGAATGATGATGAAAGTATTTTCTCTTTGGGGATTTTCTTTCTCTTTGGGTCACTAGGCAAGGAGTCGAACTCATGCTATTTTGGCCTGCCTTATGGTGAGAAAACGCATGACGCCTTAGACCACTAGACCACACAATCCTTAACAATGGTGCATCCAGCACTATTGTGTGTGTGTGTACACACACACAAGTAATCTATTTTACAATATTCAAGAAATTCAACACTTTAAACAACTATTAAAGTACACTCTCGGTGTATATACTAAGACATATACCTCTTAGTGTATATACACTGAGAGACACACCTCTTAGTGTACATTTATATACACATCTTTCCATTATCTCAGGGTTTTGAAGACCTCAAGAAAACATCTTTTCGAAGTTTTGACGCCCCTCAGGGCTTCTATAACCTGTACCCTGGAGAGTGGGCACGCAGGGTAGATAGAGTAGCAGGAGAGGGATCCAGTCCCGTGGCCAGCTGGCCCATATGGGCAGCCAGCTGGTATTTATATACGGGCGAGTCTGGCCCCTCCAATGGCAAGTAGTTCCTGAAAATAAACAAAATAAATTGTAATATGTTATTAGTAGTACCAGCAGAAATAGTAGCATTAATAGTATTATTATTAGTAGTAATAGTGGTAATATCATTATTATATTCACAGGAAAGTGCTAAACCCACAGGGTCACATACCCTGAGGGGGGGGCAACTTCAAGTAAATCCCTACCCCTACCTTCCCACCAACCCAGAATTAAAGCCCTAGTGATCCTATTTTGCTCCATCCTCTCTAAATGTCCACACCACCTCGACAACCCAGCCTCTGCCCTTCGAAAAATATTCATTATTATTAGTTCTGCGAAGAGGATCCAGAAGGCAGTCGAAATATACATCACCTGAGTTTCTGTATTTGAGTGATTATTGAGCACAGTCAAAATATTAGCAACAGTAATGATATTAGTAATAGCAGTGATAATAACAGTTACAGCAGTAGCAGCATAACATTTTAAAATAAGTGCTAAATCCGTATGGGCGATATCGTGAGTGCAGCCTCAACTGACCTGAAGAGGTTAACAATATCCATCTCGAGCTGGAGAGGTCAGAGTGGGAGGCCTGAGCGTGCACCTCACACACGAACCTTGGTAGCAAGAATACAGGTCGAAATGGAACAGCGGCGTCTGTACGTACCAACCTGAAATACGAGTGACCATTTTGTAGAATGAACGCACTCATAGAAGAGCTAGGCTTGAGTTCCACAGTGCTTCGCTCACCTGTGAGCGAAATACTGTGTAATTACATTAAAATGATTACATTTAAAAGAAAAAACTTATGCTAAGCCCCGTACGTGTCACACAGCCTTGTTTCTCTGAGGATATATGGTTAAAACCACATATGGTGATTTCCATTATATTAATTATTATTATTATTATATTTAAGGGAAAGCGTTAATTCGAAAGGGATCATACAGCGTTTGGATCAGGGTCCCTAATAGCTTTAAAGGCGCATCATGTATTGCTTTCTTGCTAGTACATATAAATGACGCATGAGACGTGTGATTAATATATAATATATATATATATATATAATATATTATATATAATATATATATATATATATATATAAAATATATATATATAAAATTTTATATATATATGTCGTACCGAATAGTAAAACTGGTCAATTAGCAAGAACTCATTTAAAAATTAAGTCCTTTCTAAAATTTTCTTTTATACTTTTAAAGATATATTTTTTCCATTAATGTTAATGTAAAAAAAATTTAAATTTTGCTCCAAAAGAATCTTAGAAAACTTACCTAACCTTATTATAACAAGAAAAATTTTATTTAGCCTAACCCAACTAAATATATTTTAGATTTGTTTACAATAATTTATACTAAACAAACACAGTGAAATTTTATTTTTTTCGTTAGGTTCAGAATGATTTTGGCGAAATTATTGCATACACAATTTTCACTTGTCCTATATGGCAAGATGAGCGTTGCTATTTAAGCCATGATCGCAAGTTCTGCCTATTCGGCACACATATATATATGGTTGGTTATTGGGGTTTAAATTCCATCTACGACACGAAGGTCATTAAGGCTTCATTTTGGGCCTGTTCACCACTAGTCAAAAATTAAGCAAAATTTCTCACCATATAGACACTGAGAAATATACCACTCATAATGTAGGCCATTTAAAAAATATTTTGAGGGAATGATTTTTTCTGCAGATCACTCAGGGGATTTTTCCTTGAAGGATTTCGCATAAAACAATTTATCCTCCTCCTCGTCTTGGTCCTCCAGGTAAAGCTCAGAGTATTTGTTGACATTATTCTGACCATCCCCTCTTCTTCCTTTCCGGTGGCCCTGTGGTGACTTGTCCAGTCTTCTAGACGCATCTGCAAAATAACATTACACAATAATCAGGGATCCCAGTGGAAATAAATTACTGACTTTTTTGGAGTTAGGTAATTCACAGTATGTACAGAAAAACAAAAAGGGCAATACATGACCGGCACAATACACGTAAAAACCATACATTGGAGAGAGGAAAGTTTTTTTGTGTATTAAAGCTATGTATAATAATTGTACTTATGTGTACCTGTGGGCCCAAATAAACTTTTTTATTTACTTTTAGTCCTTGGAAAATTTTTTGCATAGGTAGGTAGGTATGTTTGTCAGGAAACAGGAAAGTGTTTCTTGATGCGGTCTTAATCGTAGATGACCCACAGCTGGAGCTTTTGGTAATCTGACCCAGGACTCCCCGGCTTACCAGTCCACCTCTTTAAAAATCAAAGGTTATGATTAACAACTAAAGTATAACTACAGACATAACTATAGGCTTTAACATATGAAAATATTCAATATCTTATACAATGTATAATCTAAGTAAATAATTGGCATTTAATGTTGATTTATAAAAACTAAGCCATTCTGAAACTTGATGAAATTAAATGAATGAACCTTAAAATAATATATATCTGAACTCTAAAGAAAATCGTTCAGAACTGCATACCAAAACGAAAATGAAAACAACTCATTCTGACTCACGAAATCGTAATGACACGATTGCAAACAAACCATACCACGGGTGGGGTTTGAACCCGCGGTCAGAGAGTCACAAAACTCCAGACCGTCGGGTTCAAACCCCACCCGTGGTATGGTTTGTTTGCAACTCATTCTGGCTACCAACTAGGCTTTAAATATTAATTTTTATTTTTTTTTATTAGCCGGTATTCTCCCGGCCCGGGTATATTAAGATATTACAAGGACCCCAATGAAAATACGTCACTTCGTCTGAATTTTTGGAGTTATGTTAGGTAATTTACACATCTTACTAGGTGTGATATTGTACTTATTTGTACCTGTACCTAAATAAACTTACTGAGCTTAATAATAATAAAATTATTTTTTTTAAGTTAGGCCTACACCTCACTGCTAAACCGAAAACGTTTCTGACATGTTAAGGTTACAAGGGGTAACTGATGGTAAAATGCAATATCTTAGTAAGTTTATATATGCACAGGAACACATAAGTGAAATGGTCGTACACAGTATAAATAATGTAGGATAACCAATGATGGTGATGGATGAAAACGAGACATAAAACACCAAAGGCCTAGAGCTATCATTCAACTCCCTGCGTGGTTGTTCTGCATCTTGTATCGCTTGTTCGCGATATTTGCTTAATATATGTATGTGTGTGTATGTGTGTGTGTGTGTGTGTGTGTGTGTGTGTGTGTGTGTGTGTGTGTGTGTGTGTGTGTGTGTGTGTGTGTGTGTGTGTGTGTGTGTGTGTGTGTGTGGTGCCGAGACACAAACACACACGTGTAGATACAGTATATTCTTTCATTTACCTGGAGTTTACCTGGAGAGAGTTCCGGGGGTCAACGCCCCCGCGGCCCGGTCTGTGACCAGGCCTCCTGGTGGATCAGAGCCTGATCAACCAGACTGTTACTGCTGGCTGCACGCAAACCAACGTACGAGCCACAGCCCGGCTGATCAGGAACCGACTTTAGGTGCTTGTCCAGTGCCAGCTTGAAGACTGCCAGGGGTCTGTTGGTAATCCCCCTTATGTGTGCTGGGAGGCAGTTGAACAGTCTCGGGCCCCTGACACTTATTGTATGGTCTCTTAACGTGCTAGTGACACCCCTGCTTTCATTGGGGGATGTTGCATCGTTTGCCAAGTCTTTGCTTTCGTAGTGAGTGATTTTCGTGTGCAAGTTCGGTACTAGTCCCTCTAGGATTTTCCAAGTGTATATAATCATGTATCTCTCCCGCCTGCGTTCCAGGGAATACAGGTTTAGGAACCTCAAGCGCTCCCAGTAACTGAGGTGTTTTATCTCCGTTATGCGCGCCGTGAAAGTTCTCTGTACATTTTCTAGTCAGCAATTTCACCTGCCTTGAAAGGTGCTGTTAGTGTGCAGCAATATTCCAGCCTAGATAGAACAAGTGACCTGAAGAGTGTCATCATGGGCTTGGCCTCCCTAGTTTTGAAGTTCTCATTATCCATCCTGTCATTTTTCTAGCAGATCGATTGATACAATGTTATGGTCCTTGAAGGTGAGATCCTCCGACATGATCACTCCCAGGTCTTTGACGTTGGTGTTTCGCTCTATTTTGTGGCCAGAATTTGTTTTGTACTCTGATGAAGATTTAATTTCCTCATGTTTACCATATCTGAGTAATTGAAATTTCTCATCGTTGAACTTCATATTGTTTTCTGCAGCCCACTGAAAGATTTGTTGATGTCCGCCTGGAGCCTTGCAGTGTCTGCAATGGAAGACACAGTCATGCAGATTCGGGTGTCATCTGCAAAGGAAGACACGGTGCTGTGGCTGACATCCTTGTCTATGTCGGATATGAGGATGAGGAACAAGATGGGAGCGAGTACGTGCCTTGTGGAACAGAGACTTTTCACCGTAGCTGCCTCGGACTTTACTCTGTTGACGACTACTCTCGTGTTCTGTTAGTGAGGAATTATAGATCCATCGACCGACTTTTCCTGTTATTCCTTTAGCACGCATTTTGTGCACTATTACGCCATTGTCACACTTGTCGAAGGCTTTTGCAAAGTCTGTATATATTACATCTGCATTCTTTTTGTCTTCTAGTGCATTTAGGACCTTGTCGTAGTGATCCAATAGTTGAGACAGACAGGAGCGACCTGTTCTAAAACCCATGTTGCCCTGGTTGTGTAACTGATAGGTTTCTAGATGGGTGGTGATCTTGCTTCTTAGGACCCTTTCAAAGATTTTTAATGATATGGGATGTTAGTGCTATTGGTCTGTAGTTCTTGCTGTTGCTTTACTGCCCCCTTTGTGGAGTGGGGCTATGTCTGTTGTTTTTAGTAACTGTGGGACGACCCCCGTGTCCATGCTCCCTCTCCATAGATGGAAAAGGCTCGTGATAGGGGCTTCTTGAAGTTCTTGATGAACACAGAGTTCCAGGAGTCTGGCCCTGGGGCAGAGTGCATGGGCATGTCATTTATCGCCTGTTCGAAGTCATTGGCGTCAGGATAACATCGATAGGCTTGTGTTAATCAAATTTTGTGGCTCTCTCATAAAAAATTCATTTTGATCTTCGACTCTCAGTCTGGTTAGCGGCTTGCTAAAAACTGAGTCATATTGGGACTTGAGTAGCTCACTCATTTCCTTGCTGTACATCTGTGTAGGACCCATCTTGTTTAAGTAGGGGCCCAATACTGGACGTTGTTCTCGATTTTGATTTGGCATAGGAGAAGAAATACTTTGGGTTTCTTCGATTTCATTAATGGCTTTTAGTTCTTCCCGCGATTCCTGACTCCTAAAGGATTCTTTTAGCTTAAGTTCGATGCTTGCTATTTCTCTGACCAGTGTCTCCCTACGCATTTCAGATATATTGACCTCTTTTAGCCGCTCTGTTATTCTTTTCCGTCGCCTGTAAAGGGAGCGCCTGTCTCTTTCTATTTTACATCTACTCCCCTTTTCTTAGAGGAATAAGCCTTGTGCATACATCGAGTGCCACCGAGTTAATCTGTTCGAGCAATAAGTTGGGTCTGTGTTGCTTAGTATATCTTCCACCAGCTTATATCGGTTAGGACTTGGTTTACTTGGTCCCACTTTATGTTTTTGTTATTGAAGTTGAATTTGGTGAATGCTCCCTCGTGACTAGTCTCATTATGTCGGTCTGGGGCTCCACGCATACATGTCTGAACCTCAATTATGTTGTGATCTGAGTATATTGTTTTTGATATGGTGACATTTCTTATCAGATCATCATTGTTAGTGAAGATGAGGTCTAGTGTATTCTCCAGTCTAGTAGGCTCTATTATTTGCTGGTTTAAATTGAATTTTGTGCAGAGATTTAAAAGCTCGTGTGAGTGTGAGTTTTCATCAGAGCTGCCTCCTGGTGTTATTACTGCACAATATTATTTGCATATTCCTCCATTTTAGGTGCCTTACGTTGAAATCCCCCAGGAGCAAGATGTTGGGTGCAGGAGCTGGAAGATTTTCCAGACAGTGGTCAATTTTTAAACAGCTGTTCCTGGAATTGCATGGGATGTTGCATCCGGAGGCTTGTAGACTACCACAATGACTAAGTTTTGGTTCTCAACCTTTACTGCTAAAACTTCCACTACATCATTTGAGGCATTAAGCAGTTCTGTGCAAACAAGTGACTCTGCAATGTACAGGCCAACCCCCCCCCCTTTGCCTGTTCACTCTGTCACATCTGTATAGGTTGTAACCTGGGATCCATATTTCGTTGTCCAAGTGATCCTTTATGTGGGTCTCAGTGAAAGCCGCGAACATTGCCTTTGCCTCTGCAAGCATCCACGGATGAAAGGTATTTTGTTGTTTGTTGCTGGCTTTAGACCCTGTATATTTGCAAAGAAGAATGTTATCGGACTGTGGTATTGTTGGTACTGGGGGGGATTTTTTTTTCCGGCATTAGTATCTGTATCTGTTGGTTTGGAGTGGAGGCCTTCAACTGTGGTTCCACTCCAGGAAATGACTGATTTGGTGTACGATTTCTGCCATTTCCTGCCAGTTTTTTTTCCTTCCTGGCACTAAAAAACCTCTCCCTCTTGAGTGGCTGTGGCTACCCAGGTTTTCCCATGGCCTGGAAGTTTTGTATCTTTTTGTCCCCTTTAGATGGTATGCCTGGCAATTTAAGTTATAGCACAGGCTTTCCTGTACTGAAAGGTACACAGTTCAGGTGAAAAAGCTTACAGGAAGGAGTTTGCATTTTCCTGTTGTCATATGGGCATGGCATTTCTAGGTGGTCATAGTTGCACGTCCCATCTGTTTTTCCAGATTTCCCATGCCAGCAGATACCAAGTGCATAGTATGTGCACAGGCTTGGTTTCCGTTTGCCTGGGTTTCTGTGACTGTATTCCCTGTTGTGCATGTTTCCCTGTCTTACTTCTATCCTCCCTAGCACCAACAATGGAGCTCCCACCAGTTGTTTTTGGTAATATATCCTCACTATTGCTAGTGGAGTCCTCTTGTTTGCTATTTCCTGCGGTATTTCTAGTTTGCAATATTGGTTTTAATCTTATCTTTGACTACACTTGTTTCCCTACTATGGCTCCTGTCCCCTATGAGGTCATTTATATGTTTCCTTCCTGCGTATAATTCCCGACTACCTGACAAAACCTCCAGCTTCAGCATTACTGTCTCCCAGGACAGCACCTCCAGATTCACCATTACTGTCCTCCCAGGACAGCACCTCCAGCTTCACCATTACTGTCTCCCAGACAGCACTATCAGCCCCACATTTACTGACTACCAAGGACATCACCTCCAGCCTTACAGTTTCTGACTACATGGCCATTATCAAGGCAGTACCATTCAGCCCAGACTTTTTATGTTCCCATCTGTTGTAGAAAGCTTCCAGGTTTTCTATGAAAGCAGCTTTGATGTTGTCCTCTTTTAATACCCTTGTGATTTTAGTCCACAGATTTATCTCATTTGGGCATACCCAAAAAACACTTCCCTGTTTTAACACTGCTTGTAGCTAGTTCTTGGATATCTGCACAAGGGGCGTGACACCAATTTCCACAAAAATTACAATTTACCCATGTGGAAGCCCGTTTGTTTGACTGACCAGAGACTACACACAGCTTCAAATGATTTGAATGGTTGATTTACTGCAATTCTACTAGCAACCTCTTGAATATTCTATTAATAACCTCCTTAAATTAAGCTCTAGGTATTTCTATTTCTGTTTCTAACTGTTTTTGTATATTGGACAGCTTACCGTGCACGTTCCTGATTTATATGTAATGTTTGTGTTTATAAGGGCGCCTACAACCCCATCCGTTTACAGTCTGCTTTATTGTCCAACGAAACCGTTTGAAACCAGTCAAGGGTTCAGACCAGTCAAGGGTTCGGACCAGTCAAGGGTTCGGACCAGTCGATCTGATCTGATCAGTGGGGCACTTATTTAAAACATACTGGTCAGTGATTTGAGCTAACACATGAAGGATCTACTGGAAATTATCTACCCGAGTAATATGTGATTTGAATGATACAAAAGTATAACTTGCGTGTTGAAGAAACCGGTGACTGCTGGCAACTCCTACAGTGACGAACGGTCGACCTCAACCCTTGTTTATCAATCGCTGTATCTAGCTTTTCTATTTTTTTTTTTTTTTGTTAATGTAAAAATTAATAATTTGGTACCAAAAGAAACTTAGAAAACTTACCTAACCTTAATATAACAAGCATAATTTAATTCAGACTAATCCAACTAAATATATTTTTGATAAGTGTACAGTAATTTAATAATAAACAAACACAATGAAATATATTTTTCCATTAGATTCAGAATGATTTTTACGAAATTATTGCATACACAAATTTTCACTTGCCTTATTCGGCAAGAAGAGCGTTGCTATTTAAGCCAAAATAGCAAGTTTTACCTGTTCGGCACGACATATATATATGTATGTATGTGTGTATACTCACCTAATTGTGGTTGCAGGGGTCGAGACTCGGCTCCTGGCCCCGCCTCATCATTGACCGCTTGGGTCCTCCCTCTCCCTGCTCCATGAGCTTTATCATACCTCGTCTTAAAACTATGTATGGTTCCTGTCTCCACTACATCACTTGCCAGACTATTCCACTTCCTAACAACTCTGTGGCTGAAGAAATACTTCCTAACATCCATCTGACTCATCTGAATTTTCAACTTCCAATTGTGGCCCCTTGTTTCTGTGTCCCATCTCTGGAACATCCTGTCTCTGTCCACCTTATCTATTCTACGCAGTATTTTATGTCGTTATCATGTCACCCCTGACCCTCCTGTCCTCCAGTGTCGTCAGGGCGATTTCCCTTAACCTTTCTTCGTAGGACATTCCCCTGAGCTCTGGAACCAGCCTTGTTGCAAAACTTTGCACTTTCTCTAATTTCTTGATGTGCTTGACCAGGTGTGGGTTCCAAACTGGTGCTGCGTGCTCCAGTATGAGCCTGACATACGAGTGTATAGAGTCTTGAACGATTCCTTACTGAGGTATCGGAACGCTATTCTCAGGTTCGCCAGGCACCCATATGCCGCAGCAGTTATCTGGTTAATGTGTGCTTCCGGCGACGTGCTCGGTATTATACTCACCCCTAGATCTTTCTCCCTGAGTGAGGTTTGCAGTCTTTGGCCGCCTAGCCTATACTCTGTCTGCGGTCTTCTTTGCCCTTCCCCGATCTTCATGACTTTGCATTTGGCGGGGTTAAATTCAAGGAGCTAGTTGCTGGACCACGCGTCCAGCCTGTCCAGGTCTCTTTGTAGACCTGTCTGATCTGCATCTGATTTAATTCTCCTCATTAATTTCACATCATCTGCAAACAGGGACACTTCAGAGTCTATCCCTTCCGTCATGTCATTCACATATACCAAGAATAGCACTGGTCCCAGGACTGACCCCTTTTGGACCCCGCTCGTCACAGGCGCCCACTGTGATACCTCATCACTGATGATACCATGACTTGTTGTTGCCTCCCTGTCAGGTATTCAATTGCAGTGCCCTTCCTGTTATATGTGCCTGATCCTCTAGCTTCTGCACTAATCTCTTGTGAGGAACTGTGTCGAAGGCCTTGCAGTCCAAGAAAATGCAGTCAACCCACCCCTCCCTCTCATGTCTTACTTCAGGTACCTTGTCATAAAACTCCAGCAGGTTGTGACACAGGATTTGCCTTCCATGAATCCATGCTGGCTGTAGTTTATAATCTTGTTCCATTCCAGGTGTTCCGCCACTCTCCACCTGATAATCTTCTCCGACTTTGCTTACTGTACACGTCAGTGACACTGGTCTATGGTTTAGTGCTTCGTTTCTGTCTCCTTTCTTAAAGATGGGGACCACACTTGCCGTCTTCCATACCTCAGGTAGTTGCCCAGTTTCAAGGGATGTGAAGATTGTGGTTAGTGGCACATACATTGTCTCTGCGCCCTCTTTAAGGACCTAAGAGAGATGTCCGGTCCCACCACCTTTGAGGTATCAAGGTTATGTGTATTTCATCCAACACTTGTTGGTATATCCCTTGCTGGTGTACCCCTCTGTTTTGTGTTCCCAGTGTCCTTTCTGCCTCCACTGTAAATACTTCCTGAAATCTCGTGTTGAGCTCCTCACATACTTCTTGGTCGTTTCTTGTGAGCTCCCCACCTTCTTTCCTCAGCCTGATTACCTGGTCCTTGATAGTTGTCTTCCTCCTGATGAGGCTGTAAAGCAGTTTCGGGTCAGACTTGACTTTCGATGCTATGTCGTTTTCGTATTGCCGCTGCGCCTCCCTCCTTATCTGTGCATACTCGTTTCTGGCTCTTCGACTAATCTCTTTATTTTTCTGGGTCCTTTGCCTTCTGTACGTTTTCCATTCTCTAGCGCACTTACTTTTTGCCTCCCTACACCTTCGGGTAAACCAAGGGCTCATTCTGGTCTTCCCATTATTTCTGTTACTCTTGGAAACAAACCTTTCCTCTGCCTTTTTGCATTTTGTTGTTATGTAGTCCATTATTTCGTTTACTGACTTTCCTACCAACTCTCTTTCCTCAGGTATGAAGACCTCCTGTAGGAAGGTCCTCATACCTGTATAGTCCTCTCTTTTATAGTTTGGCTTTTCCCTTTCTACTCCTGTTACCCTCTCCACTTGTAGTTCTACGATGTATTCAGAGCTCAGAACTACGTGGTCACTAGTTGTACTCACCTAGTTGTGGTTGCAGGGGTCGATTCATAGCTCCTGGCCCCGCCTCTTCACTGGCCGCTACTGGTCACTCTCCCTGCACCATTAGCTTTATCATACCTCTGCTTAAAGTTGTGAATGGATCCTGCCTCCCATATGTGTACTCACCTAGTTGTACTCACCTATTGAGGTTGCAAGGGTCGAGTCCAAGCTCCTTTTTTTGT
>NW_026466005.1:0-12991 GCF_026875155.1 Cherax quadricarinatus
GATCTAACAAGAAATATTGATTTAAAAATTAATTGATGATTTTACCAATATGAAATCCAGAAAAAAGTTTATTTAAGAAGTGCCTGTGAATATAAACAATTCTTTACTTTCTTGAGTTTATATGATTTGATAACAATAATGGTTAGTGATTTATAAAGGGAATAATAGTGCTGTAGTGGTTATGCTGAATATAATAGGTACATGATGTCACTACTTTAATAGCCTAATCTAGTAATACTATGCTGTCTTGAGTTTATTCTCTTTAAAATGCATGATTTAACAAGATAGTTATAATGGCTGTTGGTAAATGGTTTTGGTTGTCTTGATGTACTTTCCCTATTAAATTTAATCTAAATAGCCAGAATGTATTTAATTAGACCTTAAACAGGTTCACACCGATCCCCCCCCACCCCCAAGCTGGAAGGGGTCGCTTCGCTTACCCATAACTCAAAGGGGCCCCGCCAATCTGAATAGCCTAGGGCCCGGAGACTTCTTAATCTGGCCCTGACTGCACTCCCTGCTGCAGTCCCTGCCTGCCTGCTACACTCTTTGCTAGCGTTTTAAACTCTCTGCCCGCCTGCTACACTCTCAGTCTCCTTTCCACAATCCCTGCCTGCTTGCTACACTCCCTGTCTGTGTGCTACACTGCCTCCCTGCTTGGTAAACTCCCTGTCTGCCTCCCTGCTACCCTCCCTGCCTGCCTGCCTGCTACACTCCATTCCTCCGTACTACACTCCGTACTTCCCTTCCACACTCCCTGCCTGCCTGCTACACTCCGTGGCTGCCTGGTACCCTATCTGCCTTCCTGCTACACTCCCTGCATGCCTGCTACAGTCCCTGCCTGCTTGCTATGCTCCCTGCTTGCCTGCTACCCTCCTACACTCCCTGCCTCCCTGGTGCAGTCTCTGCCTGCCTGCTACACTCCCTGCATGTCTGCTACACTTCCTGCTTGCCTGCTACACTCTCTGCCTGCCTGGTACACTCCTGCCTGCTTGGTACACTCCCTGCCTGCCTGGTACACTCCCTTCCTCCCTGGTACAGACTCTGCCTGATTGCTACACTCACTGCATGTCTGCTACACTCCCTGCCTGCCTGGTACACTCCCTGCCTGTCTGGTACACTCCCTGCCTGCCTGCTACACTCCCTGCCTGCCTGCTACACTTCCTGCATGTCTACTACACTCCCTGCTTGCCTGCTACACTCCCTGCCTGCCTGGTACACTCCCTGCACGCCTGCTACACTCCCTGCTTGTCTGCTACACTCCCTGCTTGCCTGCTACACTCCCTGCCTGCCTGCTACACTCCCTGATTGCCTGCTACACTCCCTGCTTGCCTGCTACACTCCCTGCTTGCCTGCTACACTCCCTGCTTGCCTGCTACCCTCCTTGCCTGCCTGCTACACTCCCTGGTTGCCTGCTACACCCCCTGCCTGCCTGCTACACTCCCTGCCTATCTGCTACACTCCCTGGTTGCCTGCTACACCCCCTGCCTGCCTACTACACTCCGTGCCTGCCTGCTACACTCCCTGCCTGCCTGCTACACTCCCTGCCTTCCTGCTGCACTCTCTGCTTGCTGCACTCCTTTCCTGCCTGCTGCACTCCTTGGCTGCTGCACTCCCTGCTTACCTGCTACACTCCCTGCCTGCCTGCTACACTCCCTGCTTGCCTGTTACTCTCCCTGCCTGCCTGCTACACTCCATGCCTGCCTGCTACACTCCCTGCTTACCTGTTACTCTCCCTGCCTGCCTGCTACACTCCCTGCCTGCCTGTTACTCTCCCTGCCTGCCTGCTACACTCCCTGCTTACCTGTTACTCTCCCTGTCTGCCTGCTACACTCCCTGCTTGCCTGTTACTCTCCCTGTCTGCCTGCTACACTCCCTGCATCCCTTGCACAATAAGATCTCATTCACATCATCATCATTTGTTTCCTCAAAACCATCACCTGGTAATCTCCTTGCTAGCTGAACAATTTCCTGAACCTGACTCTCAAGCAAGGGTAAATAAACCATTAAAGAATTTACCACAGAAGGCCATAACGTTCCCCAGCCTGCATTTAATGTTGTTTGGGGCACTTCATTCCATGCACTTCTAGATAGCTGATAGCATCTGCAATGTTAAATTTATCCCAGAAGCTTGGTACTGCCAAGCTGGAATCAGAGTCCATTGATGCAACTAGTTTTTTTCATAACTTTTTTTTTGTGTAGTTACACTTGAATGACTTAATAACTCCCGATCCAGTGGTTGTATTAAAGAAGTTCCTCTTCAAGGGGGGCTCCTTGGCGTGGTGAAGAGGCTCTTGGTCTGAGGAATTAGACCTGTCGGTCTCCTTTCTCAGACCGAACCTAATTGCCCCCCAATCCTCCCTTCCCTCTCCCATCCTCCTCATCCTCCCCTTTTTCCTTTCCTCCTCCTCCTCCCCACCCCTCCCTTTTGCCCTTCCTTTTTGGCCTTTGGGATTTTTTCCCACAGGTGCACTAGTTCCTAGGCAGGGAAAAAGGTACTGGGGTCCATCCCATTCCATTGAGGTTCTTGGCGGTGGCATAGTTTGCCGTGGAATCTGGACTGCCTGGGGATGTCCCGATCCCTCTCCAGTATCGCGGAGGGTGGCTTTGGGTGTCTTTCGGGCGACGGGTGTATCTCTGGAAGCCACCTTTCGGATTCTGGGGGTGGTGGCCGAAGAAGGTATGCTTTGTGGCGGATATCCGGCCGCCCTCACTTTTGTCCACCGAGGTAGCTCGGTAGATGTGAGGTTGCTATCCTGGATTGCTGGTTTACTGGCATGATGGGTAGGGTATGGCATGGGTTCCATGCTGCATCTGCGCTACTTGCGGTGCTGAGGTCCTCTTGGGCGCGGAGGGAGATTTCTGGCCCTTTCATTCCTCCTAGGAACTATCCCTCCCCGGTTCCCCCTTTTTTTATTCTTTTTTTTTATTTTTATTTTCTTTTCTTCTTTCTGTTTTTTTCTTAAAAACAGAAAAAAGTAACCTAACCATGGAGTACCCAATCCATGACCCCACTGCCCCCGGGCCCCTTATTGTTACCGCACCCCGTTCTGACCTCGCCTCGTCTTTTGGCTCCTCTTTGGACATTCCTAAGGTCCCTGTACTTCTTGCTAGTGCTGTTTCCTCAGGTATCAGGGCTTCCACTGACTCCTTCGATTTGTCTGACCTCAGCGGTGCGGCGGTTTTCGAATCGCCAGCCCGTCCCACGTCGGACCAACTCTGGTCCCACTTTTATACGTCAATGACAATCTCCTAATGTTACTTTGTTACCTTCCCATTCTACTCGGAAAAGACCGACACGTCATGCATTCCCTCTCCGCACTCAGTTTCAGATCACACAATGGACTAAATTCTTTACATTAAGACCGACTTCTTCTACTGCCTATCTTTCCGACCATAGTATTGGCAAAGCGCTCCCACGCCATGTTGGTAGAGGTATTTCCTTTCATGCTCCTAAGAGTGGTACGCGCATCATCAGAGTCCAGAATGCTACCCAAGCTCATGATCTTTCTCTTCTTTCACACATCGATACTATTCCTATCAATATCGAAAAACATCATTCCCTCAATTTTTGTAGTGGTACTTTATTCTGCCCCATACCATAGTCCAACAGAATTTCCAGACATGTGGCAATGACATTCTCAAACAGCTGGAACTCCAAGATCTCCAAATTCTCAAGGAAGACACTTATGTTCTTCCTGCCCACCGGTGAAGACGATACCCTTGCAATGTGGCTCGTTTAACTTTTGACAGCCGTGAACTCCCATCCTCTGTTTATGTAGCAGGACATCAGTTACAAGTTCGGAAGGTGATCCCTACACCGCAACAGTGTAGGAATTGCTGGTGATTTGGCCACCCAGCAAAATATTGCAGATCTAATAGCCGAATGCCCAGTCTGTGGTGCCGATGACCATTCTAATATGTCTTGCAGTCGAACTCCATCTTAACTTAATTGTCATGAGGCTCACCCTTCGTATTCTCGCCGTTGCCAAGTCTACTTAAATGAGCGGGAAATTCGTTGCCTCAAAGAGACAGAAGGTCTCCCTTATGCTATGGTGGTTTCTCATCTCCGCCTCCAAGGGAGACTGCCCTGTGTTTCTTATTCTCGTGTTTCAAAGCGTCCCCCTCTTCTGGAGTCACATCTTCTGCAGCCTCCTCTGTGGTTGTCAGTTCCATGGTCACTCCTGTATCTAATTCTTTTGCTGTCCTGGGCTCAGATGTCCCTACTTCAACTCCTCAGTCTGTCCTCACTTCTTCGTGTCTTCCCTCACAAACCCCGGTATCGACAAGACCTCGTACGACACCTCCCAATTGTCCCTCTACTTCTCAGAGGCCCAAAAAATCTCTCTTAATCCCTCCTACCCTTCTTCCACCTCCATATTTTACCTTCCCAGTCTCTGTACCTGGGTCTTCCCCTTTCACTGGCTCTGCTACAAGTGTGGAGGTTCATCCTCCTCCTCGTACTGTGCCTTCCTCCCCTGTCCCCTCCCAAGTTTCTTCCTCTTCTGCCACCTCCCAGGTTTCTGCCTCTTCTGTCCCCTCCCACACTTCTCCAGTTCCCTCCACCCTTTCGCCCCCCCCCTACCTTGGTACAGTCCATTACAGCTCCGATCTTTACTCAAACTCCTCCTCCTTCCATCTCCAATATTGTCTCCCATACGATGTGTCTGAACTCCGAAACACTTGAAGCAATCTCTGAATATATTGCAGAGACCAAACCATCAATGGACACTGATCCACCCTCTGTTCCTTCTCCATCTGCACAACTCTTTTCTTCACAACGCACCGTTCCTTCGCTACTTGAATGTTTTCCTTTGCCACCACATGTGGACTTTTCTAACCCCTCTAGTCCGTAGGTACCCTTACCTGCAGATTTCAGGTATCTTTGTCATTGCCAATCATGGCCTGTTTACAGTGGAATATTCGCAGCCTCAGGGGTAATTGGGGTGAGCTTCAGATGTTGCTCTCCCAGTTTTTCCCTGTTGATGTTTGTTTACAGGAACCAAAATTACACTCTGCTGTTATCTCTCCTATCTCAGGCTATAATTTATTGTATTCTTCAGATCCTTTTCCTGATGGGACCTTTAATGAAAGTGCCCTTCTTCTACGCACTGACATTCCATACCATCAGCTATTTGTTCGTACTTTGCTGCATTACACAGCAGCCCATATCCACTTGCATAGGAGGTATACACTCTGTTCTTTGTATCTCTCTCCTTTTTGGGCATTATCTATCCCAGATATTGCCTTTCTTGTTTCGTCATTACTGCCACCACTTCTGTTACTTGGCGATTTTAATGCCCATCATTTTCTCTGGGGGCCTCACTGTAATTCCCATGGCATTCAGTTAGAGGCTTTTCTTGCTACCCACCCCCTCCATGTTTTAAATACAGGTACTCACACCCATTTTGATCCTCAGACTCATACTCTCTCTTGCAGTAATCTCTCAGTCTGCTCTTCCTCCACTGCATTAGACTTCACCTGGTCTGTTCTCCTGGATTTACATAACAGTGATCATTACCCAATCATTCTTACTTCCCCTTCATATTCACCACCTCTTTGTAACCCATGCTGGCAATTTGATCAGGCAAATTAGAACCTTTACTCACACCTAACTGTTTTTAGTGAGGTTCCTTCTTCGTCCTCCATTGATAAGCTTTTACACCTCTTCTCGTCCTCCGATTTAACCGCAACATTCTCAGAAATGCGTGCCTTGGTGGTCTCCTGCTTGTGCTTGTGCAGTACATTTGAAACGTGCAGCGTGGGGCAGGTACCGGTTCAGTAAAACCACGGAGAGACTTCTTGATTTTAAGCAGAAATGTGCGATCGCTCGCCGTGTCATCCGTGACGCTAAACACACTTGCTGGCGAGATTATGTCTCCACCATCACCTCTGCTTCCTCTATGAGTGCAGTCTGGAAAAAAGTATGAAAACTTAGTGGTAAATGTTCTCCTGACCCGGCTCCTGTTCTGCGGGTTGCTGGTGTTGATATAGCAAACCCACTAGATGTTGCCAATGAAATTGTCAATCATCTGGTCCGTATTTCTCAGGGGCTCCATCTATGCCCCTCGTTTCTTTCCTCAAAGTCTGCCAGAGAGTTAGCACCCTTGGACTTTTCTTCTCTCAGAGAAGAACAGTATAATGTGCATTTTACACTTCAGGAACTGGAGGCAACACTCTCAGCTTGCCGATCATTGGCAGCTGGGCCTGACGACATTAATATTCGTATGCTACAACATTTACATCAGCCAGCCCTTGCAGTCCTGTTACGCCTTTTCAATCTTATTCGGTTGCAGGGAGTTCTTCCACAGCTGTGGAAATCTGCCATTGTTCTCCCTTTCCACAAACCAGGTACTACGGGACATGAAGCCTCCCACTATCGTCCCATTGCTCTTACCAGTGCAGTTTGTAAAGTGATGGAACGCCTGGTAAATAGACGTTTAGTGTGGTATTTAGACACACAACAGTCTCTCCACTTGTCAATATGGCTTTCGTAAGGGCCATTCTACCATAGACCCCTTACTACGCTTGGATACTTATGTTCGTAATGCCTTTGCGAATAACCACTCAGTTATTGCCATATTTTTTGACCTTGAGAAGGCATATGACACAACTTGGAGGTATAATATTTTGGCCCAAGCCCACTCCTTAGGCCTTCGAGGCAATCTTCCATCCTTCCTTAAGAGCTTTTTAACTGACAGACATTTCCGTGTTCGGGTTAATAATGTGCTCTCCCCGGACTTTATCCAAGCTGAAGGTGTCCCCCAGGGATGTGTTCTGAGCACAACACTTTTTCTCCTTTGCTATAAATGATTTGGCCTCTTGTCTTCCATCCAATATTTGGTCATCACTCTATGTTGATGGCTTTGCTATTGCATGTGCAGGCGCTGACTGTCACCTCATTACACTTTCTCTCCAACAAGCGGTCGACCGTGTTTCCAATTGGGCCACCACACATGGGTTTAAATTTTCCAGTACCAAAACTCACCAAATTACTTTCACTAGATGCTCTGTCATCTCCGATCATCCTTTGTACCTCTATGGCTCCTGTATCCCTGAACGTGATACAGTCAGGTTTCTAGCCCTCCTCTTTGACCGTAGGTTATCCTGGAAACCTCACATTACCTCTCTGAAGGCAACTTGTCACATCCGGCTGAACCTTCTTAAAACCCTTGCTCATCTTTCATGGGGAGCTGATCGTCGAACTCTCCTTCGCCTACATTCCGCCCTCATTTTATCGAAACTTGATTATGGTGACCAGATCTATTCAGTGGCCTCTCCTGCTACTCTCTCTAGCCTTAACCGCATTCATCACCAAGGATTACGTTTATGCCTTGGTGCTTTTCGCTCTTCCCCTGTTGAGAGCCTCTATGCAGAAGTGAACGTTCCATCCTTATCCGATCGCCGTGATGCCCATTGCCTTCGCTACTATGTACGCTCTCATGATCTCCGCAATCCTTCCATTTATAGAATGATCACCGAAATTAGTAGATATTCTTTATTTGTTCGCTGCCCCTGTTTGCTCCATCCCTTCTCTCTTCGCCTACATTTGCTCTTGTCTTCTCTTCAGTTACCACCTTTCTATGTTCATGTAGCATCTCACTTTTCCCTACCCCCTGGGAAGTCCGAGCTGTTCGAGTCTGTTCTTTCTCACTTCCTTGCTCGAAAACCCATCTGTCTACGGTAGCTTCCCGCTCTCTTTTTCTTGACCATTTCCACTCTCATTCTCATGCCATTGCAGTGTACACAGATGGCTCTAAGTCTTCTGACAGTGTAGGATTCGCAGCAGTGTTTCTGAACAGCGTCGTACGAGGGCATTTACTATCTTCGGCTAGTATCTGTTGTATGCCATTCTTGCAGCACTTATCCGTATTGCATCTATGCCTATGTCATCATTTGTGGTTGTTTCAGACTCCCTTAGTGCTTTACAGGCTATACAGAAATTTGATACACCTCACCCCTTAGTCCTCCGTATCCAACTTTGGCTACGCCGCATCTCTTCCAAGCAAAGATATTGGTTTTTGTTGGGTCCCTGGTCATGTTGGCGTACAGGGCAATGAATAGGCATACACTACTGCTGGGTGACCTACCAGTTTCATATAGAGGTGTTCCATTTATGGACTATTTTGCTACAATAGCTACCCACCTTCACACCCATTGGCAACAACATTGGTCTACTCTGCTCGGTAACAAACTTCAATCTATTAAACCGAGTATAGGTTACTGGCCGTCTTCATGTCACCAGTGTTGAGGTTGGGAGACTACTCTCTCCCGTCTTCGCATTGGCCATACTCGTCTTACTCATGGTTATCCCTGCTCCTCTCTGTGAGAATTGTCAGGTTCCATTATCGGTTAGCCACATTCTGTTAGACTGCCCACTTTATCAACGAGCACGCAGGATATACCTCCAACGTCATCTTTGCTCCGCTGCTCTCTCTTTACCTTCCCTTATCGCTGATGGACCCACCTTTCATCCGGACTCTCTCATTGACTTTTGATACCTTCAGCCCTTTCTACCTCAATCTCTTGCTGCCCTCTACCTCCCACACTATCCCCTTCCCCGCTGTTTTCTGTAACCTACTGATCATCCCTTCCCCCTTCTACCACCCAATACCCTCGCTTCCTTCCCTACCCTGCAGCGCTGTATAGCCCTTGTGGCTTAGCGCTTCTTTTTTATTATAATAATAATAATAATATTAAAGATGTTGTATTTGGAGGTAAAAATACAACTTTTACATGTGGGGTCACATCCAGCAAAGCTTGTGGATGAGTACGGGAATTATCAAGAATGAAGAGAGCCTTGAATGCAAGGTTCTTGCTGTGCAGGTAAAAACTTGACTTTAGGAATAAAGTGATACTTAACCTTTTGACTGTTTTGGTCGTATATATACGTCTTACGAGCCACAGTGTTTGTCATATATATGTATACTCATAAATTCTAGTGGCTTCAAATCAAGCAGGAGAAACCTGGTAGTCCCACATGTGAGAAAAATGGATCTGTGTGGTCAGTGTGCACCATATAAAAAAAAATCTGCAGCACGCAATACATAATAAGAAAACAAACTCCGATTATTTTTTTAAATTAAAATGCCGGCTTGGTGGTCTATTTTCATATAGTATTTATGGTTGTATTCTCATTTTCTTGGTCTCATTTGATAGAATGGAAAACATATTACAGAAATAGAGATGATTTTGATTGGTTTTACTATAAAAAGAACCTTGAAATGGAGCTCAAAGTAGGGGAAATGTTTGATTTTTGCCGATGTTCAAAAGTAAACAAATGTTATCATTGTCCAATAAATGTCCAACTAGCCATTCTAATATGCAGTCATGAATGGGTTGACATTGTTTATACAATTATTAAAATATTGCAGTAGTCTGTATAACAGTAAATCTTCTATTTTTTGTTTGAATAAAAATTCAAAATAGAAAGCAAGAGTAATATTAGAGGGGCCTGGAGACATGACTGATAAACAAAGAAAAGTTTACTTTAGAGCCAGGAATGTCTGCATTGTTCATTCTGGACCCTATTTTGAAATTAGCATATTTTTTAACCCTTTCAGTGTCCCCAGGCCCTCTGTCAGACTTGTTCTCAGGGTCACCCAAATTTAAAAAAAAAAAAAAAATTTCTTATGAAACGATAGAGAATCTTTTCCCGATCATAATGACACCAAAAGTAGAAATTTGATGGAAAACTTACGGAATTATGCTCTCGCGAAGTTAGCGGTCTTGACGATGTTTACGCATCGGCGATTTTGCCCACTTTGAGCCCTATTTTCGGCCATTTGCAGTGTACTAGTCGACAAAAATTATAACTATTTCGCTAGAACTCCATTTTTTTCTATCAAATGAGTACAAGAAACCACCCATTTACCGATTTTAACTATCCAATACAGTGGTCAGAATTTAGAAATTTTGCCAATTTCACACAAATTTCAAAAGATGCCAATTTCCAAATAGGGTCCAGAATAAACAAGAAAGACATTCCTGGCACTAAAATAACATTTTCTCTGTTCATTAGTCATGTCCCCACGCCCCTCTTACATTCTTTTGCTTTACTTTGAATTTTTATTCTCACAAAAAATAGAAGATCTATTGTTTTGCAGACTACTGCATTAGCGTAGAAATGGTATAAATAATATCGGCGCACTTGTGAAAGAATATTATACTCACCAGTTGACGTGTATTGGACGCTTAGCATGATTTGTTTACTGCTAATTTGAGCTCAATTTCAAGGTAGTTTGCAATGTAAAACCAGTCAAAATCATCTCAATTTCTGTAATATGTCTTCCATTCTATAAAATCAGACCAGGAAAACTAGAATACAACAATAAATACCATACGAAAATACAGTGCAAAGTCGCTGTTTTAATCCAAAAACATGGTCAAAGTTTTTTTTTTTCTCATTACGCACTGTGTGCTGCAGGATTTTTTTTATACTGCCCACACTAACCACATAGACCCATTCATTAATATGTAGGCCTACCAGCTTTCACTAGATTTCAGGGCGCTAGAATTTAGGCATACTAGTATGTCAAAAACCCTGGTGCATAAGCCGTACTAGTATTTCTGAAACCCTGAAAGGGTTAATTTGCATGAAATTGGCCAAAATGCAAATTTCTGCCCACGTTACTGGATAGTTGAAATCGGTAAATGGGTAGTTTCTCGTACTCATTTGATAGAAAAAATGGAGTTCTAAAGAAATAGCTGAGTTTGGTCGACTGGAACAATGGAATTAGCTGAAAATAGGGCTCAAAGTGGACAGAATCGCTGATTCGTAAACATCACCGAGGTCGCTAACTTCGCGAGAGCATAATTCCATAAGTTTTCCATCAAATTTCATTCTTTTGGTGTTATTATCATTGGGAAAAGAATCTCTATCATTTCATAAGAAATTTTTTTTTTTTTTCTTTTTTTTCAAAAAATATTCGACACAAGGAGACACCTCAGGATTTGAGTTTCGACAATCAAAGGGTTAAACCAGTCAATAAATATTTTCTCTGTCATCCATGCTGACTGGTTTGACCTCCAAATTACCGGTAAGGTGTTTTTATCTACACCTTTCAAAGCACGAGGATTCTTAGAGCGGTAAATAACAATGGGCTTATACTTGAAATCCCCTGATGCATTACCCCAAAGGAGCAAGGTGAACCGGTCCTTTGCTGCCTTGAAGCCTGGTGCGCTCTTCACTCCAAACCAACAGTTACAGATACTAGTACCGGAAAAAAAGTCCTCCCAGTACCACCAATACCACCAGTCCGATGACATTCTTCTTTATTTATTTATTTTATTTTATTTTTTTAATGTCTTTGCAAACAGTACATTGAGATTGTGTATATACAATAGTGGGTTGCAATGCAAAGAGAGCCTCTATTATGCCTTGGCATTATGGGCCAACTTAACATTATTGGCTTATATTCTACTTAATACTAAGGAGTAGTATATCATAGTTGTACAGTAGGAAAGTAATTATTTCATAGTTGTACAGTAGAATATTAATTATAAATAAATCAAAATTTGTATAAAACAAAGATATACGTACTTATGTTCTAAAATGCTTTTGTGAAAAACAATGATTCAATTATATTCCTGTCAACAATGGATAAAAGGTTCAATGTGATTGTTTCAGTTATGATGTGGGAGTACATACGTGAGTAAATGTATACTGAGTATTTAGCATTTAGTCTAGGGTGATTAAGTGACTTTTGAGAAGAGTCTTAAATTGATTTTCAGACTGGCTTACTTTATTATCTTCTGGTAATGAATTCCATATTTTGGGGCCCTTTGGAAATATACAGCGTCTAAAGCCAGCAATGAACAACAAAATACCTTTCATTCGTGGACTGCTTGCAGAGGCAATTGCAATGTTCACGGCTTTCACAGAGACGAACATAAAGGATCACTTGGACAACGAAATATGGACCCGAGGTTACAACTATACAGAGCGACAAAAGTGAAGGGGGAAAAAGGGGGGAAAGGGGGTGGCCTGTATATCACAGAGTCACTTGTTTGCACAGAACTGCTTAATGCATCAAATGATGTAGTTGAAGTTTTAGCAGTAAAGATCAAGAACCAAAAACCTAGTCATTGTGGTATTCTACAAGCCTCGGATGCAACGTCCCAACAATTCCAGGAATAGCTGTTAAAAATTGACCACTGTCTGGAAAATCTGCCAGCTCCTGCCACCAACCATCTTGCTCTGGGGGATTTCAATTTTTAAAACGCCTAAAATGGAGGAATGTAGCAAATAATGTTGTTGCAGTGATAAACACCCAGGAGGCGCTCTGACGAGAACTCACATGAGCTTTTAAATTTATCCCACAAAATTCAACTTAAACCAGCAAATAATAGAGCCTACTAGACTGGAGAATACACCCGACCTCATCTTTACTAACATTGATGATCTGATACGAAATGTCACCATATCAAAAACAATATTTCCAGATCACAACATAAATCGAGGCTCAGACTGTATGCGCGGAACCCCAGACCAAGATAATGAGATAAGTCATGAAGGATCCTTCACCAAATTCAACTTCAATACAAGAACATAAAGTGGGACCAAGTAAAACCCAAGTCCTAAACGATATAAGCTGGGGAAAATAGACTAAGCAACACAGACCCAACTTATGCCTAGAAACAGAATAACTCGGTGGCACTCGATGTATGCTCAAGGCTTATTCCTTTAAGAAAAAGGAGGAGTAGATATAAAAAAGAAAAAAGACAGGTGTCCCTTTACAGGCGATGGAAAAGAATAAACAGAGCGGCTAAAAGAGGCCAATATATCTGAAATGGTAGGGAGTCACTGGTCAGAGAAATAGCAAACATTGAACTTAAGCTAAAGGAATCTTATAGGAGTCAGGAAATTTCGGGGAAGAACTAAAAGCCATAAATGAAATCGAAAGAAACCCAAAGTATTTATTTTCTTATGCCAAATTTAAAGTTGAGAAACAGCATTCAGTACTGGGCCCCTCCTTAACAAGATTAGTCC
>NW_026466006.1:0-13936 GCF_026875155.1 Cherax quadricarinatus
AAAAAATTCACAACATCCCAGTGTTCCACTACAAACATCCACAACATCCACAGTGTTACTCTAGAAACATCCATAACATCCACATTGTTACGCTAGAAACATTCACAACATCGACGGTGTTCTGCTATAAACATCCACAACATCCAGAGTGTTACGCTAGAAACATCCACAACACCCACAGTGTTACGCTAGGAACATCCACAACATTCACAGTGTTCTGCTAGAAACATCCACAACATTCACAGTGTTCTGCTAGAAACATCCGCAACATTCACAGTGTTACACTAGAAACATCCACAACACCCACAGTGTTACGCTAGGAACATCCACAACATCCACAGTGTTACGCTAGGAACATCCACAACATTCATAGTGTTAAGTTAAAAACATCCACAGCACTCACAGCGTTACGTTAGAAACATCCATAATATTCACAGTGTTACACTGGAAACATCCACAACATCCACAGTGTTACGCTAGAAACGTCCACAGCACTCACAGTGTTACGCTAGAAACATCCACAACCTCCACAGTATTACGCTAGAAACATCCACAACATTCACAGTGTTACGCTAGAAACATCCACAACCTCCACAGTATTACGCTAGAAACATCCACAACATTAATAAATAACAAAAAGGCACAATACCGTGACTGGAACGATACACAAATAACCCGCACATAAAAGAGAGAAGCTTACGACGACGTTTCGGTCCGACTTGGACCATTGACAAAGTCACACTAACAGAGGTGGAGCAGGACGGCTATATATAGGCAGGAAGAGGTGGAGGTAGTAGTAGTAGTAGTAGCAGTAGTAGTAGTAGTAGTAGTAATAGTAGTAGCAGTAGTAGTAGAACAAGAATTGTAAATAATACCGACAGGATGAAATTAAGACACGTGCACAGCACCCGGGCATCCCCATCGTAGACGTTTCGCCATCCAGCCAGCCACTGGATGGCGAAACGTCCACAACAAAGACAACCAGACGCCGCACATGTGTCTCAACTTCATCAGTAGTTGTAGTAGAAGAAGAAGAGGTAGTAGTAGTGGTAGTGGTAGAAGTGGGAAATAAGGAGGACGAGCCAGTCAAATACAAAGGAAGGGGAGCACTGCAAGAGAGCTAGGTGCCCACAGAGGGAGAGCAAGCGCACAGAGGTGCGTGAAAGGGGAAGTGGTGAAATAAAATAAATGAAGAAAGGAATAGAAACACGAGACAGGAGAGAGAAAGACAACCAAGAGGAGAAAAGGAGAGAGGAAAGGGGAAGAGGAAGAAGAAAAAGAAAAAGAAAAAATGAGGATTCAGGTTAAGTCACAGGTATTCTGAAGAAACAGAAACTCAAAACAGTCGCCGTCTAGTTGAATCCTCTCTAATACACAACTTTCCTTGTATGAATCTTAGCCCTGGCTTCGTCTCTGTAGATGCCTTCCTTCCACTACATTGTAAAATGCTCCAAACTTCAGAATACCGTGACTTAACCTGAAATCCTCATTTAAAACTTTCCTCAGACACCTTCCTCCCAAGGCTCCAGGTGCCTTGGCCAAAAACATATTACCCTAAAACACCTTCCTGACTCTATCATTACTGCCTACACAAACCTCCTCAATGCCTCCCTTGCCTCTGGATACTTCCCTTCCCTCTTCAAAAAGCTGCTACTGCTATCCTCCTTCCTAAACCCAAAAAAGACCACTTGATCCTAAAAATTTAAATCGCCCTATCAGCCTCCTCGAAACTTTAGGTAAACTCTTTGAAAAATCATCAACATCGCCTTCGCAGATACCTGAAAAAACACTCTCTATTTTCTGATGGTCATTTTGGCTTAAGAAACACAGATCCACACAAGATGCCATTAACATCTTTCCCAACTACATCCACATAAACACAGAACAAAGAAACAGGACAGCCCTGGTTGAAAAAGACGTTGAAAAAGCTTTTGACACTGTTGGCACCAAGGGCTCAAGTACAACTCTGCACTAATTTTAAACCTGCCTCTCACTACTCGTAAACCCCTCTGCAATTCCTAGAGGGCCCGTACCATGAGAATCAAATTCCAAGGTGTTACTCTGACTACTTCACACTAAATGCTGGAGTACCCCAGGGATCTGTCCTCTCCCCTTTCCCCCTACATTTTAACACTAACGACATTCCAACACCTGTATACCACAACTCCATCACACTAGCCTTGCAGACGACATTACACAACTTATCACTCATGCCAATATAGATACCCCCACCCACAAAACACAAAATGAGGTCGCAGGATAGCCATCTGGGAACAAAAATGGAGGATCAAAAACCAATGCAGCTAAATCCGCATTACATATTTTAACTACAGAAAACGTGATCCTCCATTACCTGTCGAGCTCAGAACGCTGACACCCGCACTTACATCCATGACACAATCTGTCACTGTCCTTGGCGTTAATCTTGACTACCTTCTACGCTTACACGGACACATTCCTCAAGGCATGCCCAAAAACTAGTAAGGCCCTGCGGGGCCCCTTACAAGCTGAAACATGCCTCTCAACGCACCAAAAATACACCTCTACAAATCCCTTATACGTCCTCTGATAACTTACTCTCCTCTACCCTCTCTCTTGCAGCAAAAACAAACTTACTTAAACTGCAGCGTGTCCCGAACAAGGCGCTGCGCTGGGTGCTTTTATGTCAGATGGGAGGACTTCGCCACATGCGGTCTCTACATGCCCAGTTAGACTCCCTGCGCTGAATCTGTACTGGAAGACGCTCAGTGACAGACAGATTGACAAACTCGTGAAACGACATGACTACTGGACCTCCCCTCCTTGACGAAGGGCATTCACAGACCACAAACCAACACAACCTTTTCTACTCCTTGCATGTCCTGCTCCTAACCCTATTTACAAATAACCATGGATTCCGAGAGGTACCTTCTATGCAGGAAACCCTTCTCTGATCCACGTTCGCCTTACCCTTTTTTTTAAGACAGGGCTCAGTTCTACACTCCTCTCTACTCTAAACGGGGCATGTCCCTTTTTCCCGCTCACCCCACCGGGTCCCAACGAAGCCCCGAATTTCTCTTCTCAATATCTGCCCCGATCGCCCGTGGGTAACCCCGGTCTATTTTTACGATAAGAACACTCCCCTCCGCACTGTTTCTTCGTCTGTCCCGTCTTCCCCCCATCCCATTTGGGTCTTACCTGAACTTTCGTTCGTTTTTTACCTCTGTTAGTGTGACTTTTTAATGGTCCCGTCGGACCCAAAATCGTCGTAAGCTTCTCTCTTTTATGTGGGGTTATTTGTGTTCACACATTTCCCGTGTTCCGCTGAAAGTATCCCCAAAATTCACTTTCTACGCTAGAAACGGGGCCCAGCACTCACAGTGTTACGCTAGAAACATCCACAACATTCACAGTGTTACGCTAGAAACATCCACAACTTTCCCACAGTGTTCCGCTGGAAGTATCCACAATTCACAGTGTTACGTTAGAAACACCACAACATCCACAGTGTTACGCTAGAAAACATCCACAACTTCACAAGTTACGTTTAGAAAACACCACAACATTCACAGTATTACCTAGAAAACATCCACAACATCCACAGTGTTACGCTAGGAAACATCAACAAACATTTTCACATGTTCGCTAGAACATCCACAACATCCCAGTGTTACGCTAGGAACATCCACAACATTCAAGTGTTAATTTTGAAACATCCACAGCACTCACAGCGTTACGTTTAGAACCCATAATATTCACATTTTCACTAGAAACATCCCACAACATCCAGTGTTACGCTAGAACATCCCACATTCCCAGTTTTCGCTAGAAACATCCCACTTTCACAGTGTTCGTGAGTATCCCACAACATTCACAGTGCTACGCTAGAAAACGTCCACAGCACTCCGGGTGTTACGCTAGAAACCTTCCCACAACCTCCACAGTATTACGCTAAGAAACATCCACAACATTCACAGTGTTCCGCTGGAAGTATCCCAAAACATTCACAGTCTGAAGCTAGAAACGTTGTCAGCACATCACAGGGGTTCCCGTTAGAAACACCCACAACATCCAAGTGTTCGCTAGAAACATCCACAACATTCACAGTGATACGCTAGAAACACTGTAATGTTTTGGATTTCTTTCCAGGAGTCCGCCTCAGATATTCCCCCCCCTTCCCCACTTCCCCAAGGTGCTCTCGCCTTTCCCAGGTCCATGTGCCCAGGAGTCCATCCGTGTCCCCTCAGATGTTCTCCCTTCCCCACTTTCCCAGGGTCTGCCTTAGCAACCAGTATCTCCTTCTTTCCCAGGAGTCCGCCTCAGATATTCCCCCCTTCCCTTCCCCACTTCCCCAAGGTGCTCTCGCCTTTCCCAGGTCCATGTGTCCAGGAGACCACCCCGTGTCCCCTCAGATGTTTTTCCCTTCCCCACTTTCCAAGGTTCCCTTAGCAACCAGTATCCCCTTCTTTCCCAGGAGTCCGCCTCAGATATTCCCCCCTCTTCCCCACTTCCCCAAGGTGCTCTCGCCTTTCCCAGGTCCATGTGTCCAGGAGTCCATCCGTGTCCCCTCAGATGTTCTCCCTTCCCCATTTTCCCGGGGTCTGCCTTAGCAACCAGTATCTCCTTCTTTCCCAGGAGTCCGCCAGATTTTCCCCCCCCTTCCCCTTTCCCCACTTCCCAAGGTGCTCTCGCCTTTCCCAGGTCCATGTGTCCAGGAGTCCATCCGTGTCCCCTCAGATGTTCTCCCTTCCCCACTTTCCCAGGGTCTGCCTTAGCAACCGTATCTCCCTTTCCCAGGAGTCCGCCCCAGTTTATTCCCCCCTTCCTTCCCCATTTCCCCCAAAGGGTGCTCTCGCCTTTCCCAGGTCCATGTGTCCGGAGTCCATCCGTGTCCCCTCAGATGTCTCCCTTCCCCACTTTCCCAGGTCTGCCTTAGCAACCAGTCTCCTTCTTTCCCGGGAGTACGCCTCGGGATTTTTCCCCTTCCCTTCCCACTTCCCCAAGGTGCTCTCGCCTTTCCAGGTCCATGTGTCCGGAGTCCACCCGTGTCCCCTCAGATGTTCTCCTTCCCCATTTTCTCAGGTCGCCTTAGCAACCACATCTCCTTCTTTCCCAGGAGTCCGCTTCAGATATTCCCCCCCCCCTCCCCCCACTTCCCCAAGGTGCTCTCGCCTTTCCCAGGTCCATGTGTCCAGGAGTCCATCCGTGTCCCATCAGATGTTCCTCCCTTCCACTTTCCCAGGGTCTGCCTTAGCAACCAGCATCTCCTTTCCCAGGGCCCGCCTCAGATAGTCCCCCCTTCCCTTCCCACTTTCCCAAGGTGCTCTCGCCTTTCCCTGGTCATTTTGCCCGGAGTCCATCCGTGTCCCCTCAGATGTTCCCCCTTTTCTCCACTTTCCAGGGTCTGCTTAGCAACCAGTATCTCCATCTTTCCAGGAGTCCGCCTCAGATATTCCCCCCCTTCCCCACTTCCAAGTTGTTTTCCCCTTTTTTCCCAGTCCATGTGTCCGGAGTCCACCCGTTCCCTCGTGTTCTCCTTCCCACTTTCCCGGTCTTTCTTGAAACCAGTATTCTCCTTCTTTCCGGAGTCCACCTGGGATATTCCCCCTTCCCTTCCCCAGGCTCTCGCCTTTCCCATTTTCCATGTTCCGGGAGTCCATCTTGTCCCTCAGATGTTCTCCTTCCCCACTTTCCAGGGTCTGCTTGCAACCATTATCTCCTTCTTTCCAGGAGTCGCTCGATATCCCCCCCTTCCCCACTTCCCAGTGCTCTCGCCTTTCCAGGTCCATGTGTCGGGAGTCCATCCGTGTCCCCTCAGATTTCTCCTTTCCCCATTTTCCGGTCTGCCTTAGCAACAGTTTTCTTCTTTCCAGGAGCCGCCTCAGATTTTCCCCCTCCCTTCCCCATTCCCCAGGTGCTTCGCCTTTCCCAGTCCATGTTTTCGGGGTCATCCGTGTCCCCTCGATGTTTCCTTCCATTTTCCCCAGGGTCTGCCTTAGCAACAGTATCTCCTTTTTTCCCAGGAGTCGCTCATTTTTTCCCCCCTTCCCACTTCCCCAAGGTGCTTCGCCTTTCCAGGTCTATGTGTCCGGGAGTCCATTCTGTCCCCTCAGATGTTCTCCCTTTCTCCCTTCCCCACTTTCCCAGGGTCTGCCTTAGCAACCAGTATCTCCTTCTTTCCCAGGAGTCCGCATCAGATATTCCCCCCCCCTTCCCCATTTCCCCCGGTGCCTCTCGCCTTTCCCAGATCCATGTGTCCAGGAGTCCATCCGTGTCCGCTCATATGTTCTCCCTTCCTCACTTTCCCAGGGTCTGCCTTAGCAACCAGTTATCTCTTCTTTCCCAGGAGTCCGCCTCAGATATTCCCCCCTTCCCACTTCCCCAAGTTGCTCTCGCCTTCCCAGTCCATGGTCCGGGAGTCCATCCGTGCCCCCTCAGATTTTCCCCTCCTTCCCCATTTTCCCCAGGGTCTGCCTTAGCAACCAGTATCTCCTTCTTTCCCAGGATCCGCCTCAGATATTCCCCCCCTTCCCCCAAACTTCCCAAGGTGTTTCCCCCGCTTTCGTTCCATGTGTCCGGGAGTCCATCCGTGTCCCCTCAGATGTTCTCCCTTCCCCATTTTTCCCAGGGTCTGCCTTAGCAACCAGTATCTCCTTCTTTCCAGGAGTCGGCCTCAGATATTCCCTCCCTTCCCCACTTCCCAAGGTGCCCCTCGCCTTTCCCAGGTCCAATGTATCCGGGAGTTCATCCTTGTCCCTCAGATGTTCTCCCTTCCCACTTCCCGGGTCTGCCTTAGAAAACCAGTATCTCCTTCTTTCCCAGGAGCCCGCCTCAGATATTCCCCCCCCCCATTTCCTCATTCCCAAGGTGCTCTCGCCTTTCCCAGGTCCATGTGTCCGGAAGTCATCCGTGTCCCCTCAGATGTTTTTCCTTCCCCACTTTCCCAGGGTCTCCCTTAGCAACCAGTATCTCCTTCTTTCCCAGGAGTCCGACTCAGATATTCCCCCCCTTCCCCACTTCCCCAAGGTGTTTTTCGCCTTTCCCAGGCCCAAATGTGTCCGCAAGTCCATCCGTGTCCCCTCAGTGTTCTCCCTTCCCCACTTTCCCAGGGTCTGCCTTAGCAACCAGTATCTCCTTCTTTCCATGAGTCCGCCTCAGATTTTCCCCCCCCTTCCCATTTCCCCCAAAATGTGCTCTCGCCTTTCCCAGGTCCATGTGTCCAGGAGTCCATCCGTGTCCCCTCAGATGTTCTTCCTTCTCAATTTTCCCAGGGTCGCCTTAGCAACCAGTATCTCCTTCTTTCCCAGGAGTCCGCCTCAGATATTCCCCCCTCCCTTCCCCACTTCCCCAAGGTGCTCTCGCCTTTCCCAGGTCCATGTGTCCAGGAGTCCATCCGTGTCCCCTCAGATGTTCTCCCTTCCCCACTTTCCCAGGGTCTGCCTTAGCAACCAGTATCTCCTTCTTTCCCAGGAGTCCGCCTCAGATATTCCCCCCTTCCCCACTTCCCCAAGGTGCTCTCGCCTTTCCCAGGTCCATGTGTCCGGGAGTCCATCCGTGTCCGCTCAGATGTTCTCCCTTCCCACTTTCCCAGGGTCTGCCTTAGCAACCAGTATCTCCTTCTTTCCCAGGAGTCCGCCTCAGATATTCCCCCCCCCCTTTCCCCACTTCACCAAGGTGTTCTCGCCTTTCCCAGGTCCATGTGTCCGGGAGTCCATCCTTTGTCCCCTAAAGATGTCTCCCTTCCCACTTTCCCAGGTCTCCCATTAGCAACCAGTATCTCCTTCTTTCCCAGGTCCAGGAGTCCAGAAGTCCATCTGTCCGCCTCAGATATTCCCCCTTCCCCACTTCCCCAAGGTATCCTTGCCTTTCCCAGGTCCATGTGTCCAGGAATCCATCCGTGGACCCCCGGATGTCTCCCCTTCCTCACTTCCATTAGGATATCTTCCGGCCTCAGCCTTCCCCAGGTTATGTATCCCGAAGTCAGCTCAGCCACCCTCCGTGATCTAGCCAGATGAGAACGAGGCCTTGTTTAGCTGGTCTACGGTAGAGACTGTCCAGGTGGGTGGAATTACAGGAGGGACACACAGAATCTGCGTCCTGTAAATACACCCACCAAGACAGTCTAGACCGTAGGTCAGCCAGACGCAGCCAAGCTACCGTCCAGTTCGCCCACCAAGGCCTGGCCACTCAGTGAAATTTTGGAAGTTCTATTTATATTATACAATTTTTCTACATTGAATATAAGATTTTTTACTTAATTAGCAGTTCAAGTGTGATTGTGAATGTTTTTTGTGTGTTTAAAGAGTGCTGTTTGTTAGTCTGTTTGTCCACCTCCACGAGAACTGTAATAAGTGTTGAACATTTGGTTATTTATCCTGTATATTCGCAAGACGCGCAGTGAGTTACAAGCGCCGCGAACAATGGAAATATATCACTTTGTCTGACTTTTTAGGTTATTTCTGGGTTAAAATTTTCGCATATGTTACTTTGCATGATCATTTGTGTAACTATTTATGTATATCTGTAACTAAAAAAACTTACACACATTCTTATTTTTACTCTCATTGCACATTTGTGCAACGGCAGCCTGCGGGGTCACCCTCATTCATACACGCACAAAACAACGCAACTGCACGCCACACAAACATATATAAAAAACACTCATCAACCTCTTACACTAATATGAATGCAATCACAAGCACACACACACACACACACACACACACACACACACACACACACACACAGTTGTAAACTGTACCAGAAACAAACACTGTGTCCAGCAGTTGTAAACTGTACCAGAAACAAACACTGTGTCCAGCAGTTGTAAACTGTACCAGAAACAAACACTGTGTCCAGCAGTTGTAAACTGTACCAGAAACAAACACTGGGACAAAAGCTGTTCATTATTTTTGTTTTGTTTACAATTATTGTTTATATTTGTGTCCGTATGTGACTCTGTCTTCCCACCAAGAAATCTGCTACAAAAATGTCATCAGTTTCCTTTTTTGTGGAGTTCGTCTTTTTATATATATGCAAGTCACTGAAATGTCCACAAGTAAACACGCAAGTACACAAAGTACACAAAGTACACACACACACACACACACACACACAATTCTCTCGTTCCACTGTGGATAATATACATGGAGAGAATTTCGGGGGTCAAAAGCCCCCGAGCCCCGTCTGGACCAGACCTCTAGAATATATAAAAAACACAATTTGCCCAGCACACGTATAATACTTAATATCCAACCCCTGTGTCACTCACATGTGTGCAAACATTCTCATGCACATATGTGTACTTTCTCACACAGACATCATGAGACCACACCTCTCCTTATAAGTGTATCTGCTCTATAGTATATTAGAGTGTAAGTCTGAGGGACCTGCTGGTTCACCAGACTATAAAATTCGAGATAAATTACCTCCTACTTGATAACAATAGTTATGATCTATAGTTTGCGGTGTTTTTGTGATTTGCAGTAATGATTTGTGATTTAGAGTAATGACTGTGATTTTGCAGTGTTTTTATGATGGTAGTGATATGTGATTTTTCCAGTTTGTATTTAAATTATATTATATTTTAATAGAATTCTGAATAATCGGGATGTAGAATGCTGTTACATAGTATTTTCTAGTATCCTTAATGATAATATGGGGATATAAGGAAGTAACAGTTGAGAGAGTTCTTGTACTGGATATAGCAAGAAAACATTCTTGTGAATTATTTCATAATTTTTAATTTTTTTTCCCGTCTTCACTTCCTCAACTTCACTATATTAGAAAAATATTCACAAACACAAAAAAAAAGAAAGAAAATAAGATGTACAAACTGGGAGAGTCAACCTCTTGACAAAAGTGATTGTTGATGTTGATGTTATAACCTGGCCAGTACAACTCTGTCTTAATGTCTTCAATATTGCTGTTTTATGTATTTCTGTTATCTTGCTCTACTCTTCCCTTATTTTATTGTATTGTTCTTGTATATTCTTGTGTGATATTTATGTACTGCTGTACTGTTCTGCTGTATTTTTACTGTATTTTTCTTAAGTGTTACAGTTTTGTTCTTGTGTGTTACTGTACTGTACAGTTTTGTGGTGTTCTATTGTTATTTGAGGGCTTTTCTAGACAGTTTTTCATTATTTATTTTTTGTGTTTTCCGTCACTCGATCAATCACAATTTGACATATTCATTCCTTGGTATAATCAACAGGCAATACACAAACACTAATATTTATGTGTTAGTATGCAGTCCTTGCATGTTACAGTAGTAATTTTCCTGTGTATTTAAGTTACTCCACTGTTAACATAAGAACATAAGAAAGGAGGAACACTGCAGGAGGCCTGTTGGCCCATACTAGGCAGGTCCTTTACAATTCATCCCACTAACAAAACATTTGCCCAACCCAATTTTCAATGCCACCCAAGAAATAAGCTCTGATGTGAAAGTCCCACTCAAATCCAACCCCTCCCACTCATGTACTTATCCAACCTAAATTTGAAACTACCCAAAGTCCCAGCCTCAATAACCCAACTAGGTAGACTGTTCCACTCATCTACTACTCTATTTCCAAACCAATACTTTCCTATGTCCTTGCCAGACCTTGCCACGTGGAGGCTAGTGGTTCGTCTTTAAGGTCCCCCCCCCCTCGCCTTCCCCTGGTTCATGTGTCCAGGAATCCATCCGTGGGCCCCCGGATGTCTCCCCTTTCTCAGTTCCCTAAGGTCAGCCTCGCCTCTCTCTCTCTCTCTTCTCTCTGCCTTCCAGCCTCAGCCTTCCCCAGGTTCATGTGTCCAGGAATCCATCCGTTCGCTCCCGGATGTCTCCCCTTCCCCACTTACCCAAGGTCAGCCTCAACCACAACCTTCCCCAAGTTCATGAATCCAGGAATCCATCCGTTCGCTCCCGGCCAGAGAGGCCTAGCTTGTGGCTAGACCTGGGGACAGTTGGTCCCAAAGATGAGGAGGTACTTGTGCCTCATCCCATGGGAGACTTAGGTCTCAGACACTCGTCAACCAGTACCCAGGTTCCAGCCAATGAGAAGATGGTTTTGGCAATCGCAGAGGTGTTGTGGGTACCACTCGCCTGTCTGCCCTTGTCATTCCCACTCTAGAGCTGGTTGAAGCACGGTCTGCTCTCTAGTGGCTTCTATTCTGCCTTGCTTACCGTGGAGTGCACTAATACCTAGTGTTGTACATAGTGTATATAGTGTATATACTTCTGTTCTAAAATGATGAAGGATAATGCAAGTCAAAAGTTTTTCTGCTGTGTTTATTTTGCTCCCTTTACACCCAGGATAACAGGCCTTTGGGACTCCTGGGTTGTAATAAGTAACATAAAAGAAAAGTACAGTAACTTTCAATAACAGCATACTAACACATGCCGAATAAGCCAAGTGTAATTTTTGTGTATGTGTTAGTATGCTCTTAATGAAAGTTACTTGCCGAATAAGGCAAGTGAAAGTTTGTGTATGCAATAATTTCGCAGAAATCATTCTGAACCTAACGGAAAAAATGTATTTCATTGTGTTTGTTTATTATTAAATTGTAAACTTAAAGGTTAGATAAGTTTTCTAAGGCTCCTTTGAACATGGTTATTAATTTTTACATTAACATAAATGAAAAATGTATCTTTAAACGTACAGAGAAAATATAAGAATGGACTTAATTTTAAATCAGGTCTTGTTAACTGACCAGTTTTACCCATTCGGATATTGGGATATTGGCAGTTTAGAGGGATATCATATATTAAAGACTGCCATCCCCACGAGCCCCTTTGGGGCGGGGCAGATGGCAGACCAGAGGCCTAGCTTCTCCCTACGAGCCACGTGAGGGCGGGGAATGTGGCTAGGCCTGGGGACAGTTGGTCCCAAAGATGAGGGGGTACTTGTGCCTCCTCCCATGGGAGACTTACGTCTCGATATACTCCCTAGATAGGGAGCCAAGGCCGGGTCACCACTACTTGGAAAAGACCCGGGCCGGGAAAGTGCCGGCGAATAAAAAAAAAAATCATATATTACTTCACATATGCTTCTAAACTGTTGTATCTGAGCGCCTCTGCAAAGACAGTGATTATGTGTGAGTGAGGTGAAAGTGTTGAATGATGAAAGTTTTTTTTTTTTTTTTTTTTGGGGGGGGGGGTTATTTTTTCAGATTATGATAACGTGGGTGGCACCAGCGAGATGCCACCATGGCTACTGTCAGGGAGGCTGAAGTCAGAATAACACCTTCGATGCTACTGTCAGGGAGACTGATGTCAGAATAACACATTCGATGCTACTGTCAGGGAGGCTGGTTGACGCTTTTGAATCCAAATTACAAAGAAAGTCATGAATTTAAAATAACAAATAATAAAAATAAATTATAATATAATATAATATAGTATATTATAATTATAATTATATACAATATATTTGCGACCACTGTCAGCCTCAGAGTTATCTCTGAGTTACCAGACCTTGCCACGTGGAGGCCAGTGGTTCGTCTTTAAGGTCCCCCCCCCTCACCTTCCCCAGGTTCATGTGTCCAGGAATCCATCCGTGGGCCCCCGGATGTCTCCCCTTCCTCACTTCCCTAAGGTCGGCCATGCCTCTCTCTCTGCCTTCCAGCCTCAGCCCTCCCCAGGTTCATGTATCCAGGAATCCATCCGTCCTCCTCCGGATGTTTTCCCTTCCTCACTTACCTAAGGTCAGCCTCACCAACCTGTATTCTTGCTGTCCCCAGGTTCATGTATCCAGGAATCCATCCGCTCGCTCCCGGATGTCTCCCCTTCCCCACTTACCCAAGGTCAGCCTCAACTGCATGTATTCATGCCTTACCCAGGTTCATGTATCCAGGAATTCATCCGTCTACCGCCGGATATCTTCCCTTCCCCACTTACCCAAGGTCAGCCTCAACCGCATGTATTCATGCCTTACCCAGGTTCATGTATCCAGGAATCCATCCGCTCGCTCCCGGATGTCTCCCCTTCCCCACTTACCTAAGATCAGCCTCAACAACAACCTTCCTCAAGTTCATGTATCCAGGAATCCATCCGCTCGCTCCCAGATGTCTTCCCTTACCCACTTGCCTAAGGTCGGCGGTTCCTTCCACGGATCAGTGTCTCCAGGAGTCCACTTATGTCACCTCAGATGGACTCCCTTCCCCACTTCCCCAAAGTCGGCGGTATTCTTGCCGTACCCAGGATCATGTATCCAGGAATCCTTCCGTCTACCGCCGGATATCTTCCCTTCCCCACTTACCCAAGGTCAGCCTCAACTGCATGTATTCTTGCCTTGCCCAGGTTCATGTATCCAGGAATCCATCCGTTCGCTCCCGGATGTCTCACCTTCCCCACTTACCTAAGGTCAGCCTCAACAACAACCTTCCTCAAGCTCATGTATCCAGGAATCCATCCGTTCGCTCCCAGATGTCTTCCCTTACCCACTTACGTAAGGTCGGCGGTGCCTTCCCTGGATCAGTGTCTCCAGGAGTCCACTTGTGTCACCTGAGTGGACTCCCTTCCCAACTTCCCCTGAGTCAGCGGTGCCTTCCCCGGATCAGTGTCTCCAGGAGTCCACTAGTGTCACCTCAGGTGGACTCCCTTCCCCACTTCCCCAGAGTCAGCGGTTGCCACCTTCAGTGACCTCGCTGCATGGAAACTTGGTCTTGTCTAGCTGGTCTACGGTAGAGACTGTCCAGGTGGGTGGAATTACTGGAGGTGACACACGCAGAAAACTGCGTCCAGTAATTACACTCACCAAGACAGCCTGGACCGTAGGTCACCTAGACGCCACCAAGCGGCCTCACAGTTCCGCCACTCGGAGAGGCTAATTTAACGTAAATTTTGGAAATCTTTTATGTTACACTGAAAATATGTCAAGAACAAGTTTTTACTAATTAGCTGTTTAAATATTTTTGGTTTATATTGCGTGTACTATTTGGGAATTTGCCACCCCAAAACTGTTTGGTATGT
>NW_026466007.1:0-12967 GCF_026875155.1 Cherax quadricarinatus
ACAAAAAAATTTTTTGGGTCTTTTTTATGATGACAGTCTGTTTATGTCTGTTGTATTCCAGCTTGAAAAAGCCTATATGGGATTTTCCCATTCTGTGGTTTAGTGGGAGTGGGTATACTTTTTTTAAATACTGAGAAAGAGGTTTATTATCCACTGGATTTGTGGATTCTTCATCTTGGGTCTGGGTTGCTTGCATGCAGGGAAACTATTGTTTGTAAACTATTTTTTAATTTCTTCACAAGTGAAATAGCGTTTATTGAACATAATATTTAATCGTCAATAGTTTGTGTTGACAACTTATCTTGTAAATCCCAAACTGATAAACCAATCACATTGTCTTAGGTATATTTAGCACCTAGAGATCTGAGACTATTGTCTAATGTGATTCAAATGCCTGTAAGTTGAAAAAACAATGTTTGGGTGGTCAAAACAAAATTTCTCTAGGGATGCCCACTCTGGAGAAGATGGACAAAAGGGCTTCACCACCTCTGTAGTAGTTTGGACTTTAAGGGAAAGGGTTTCCCAGGGAAACTCAAGCATAATAAAACTAATGTTAATATATATCAAATGTCCCCCAGATGAAAGTGGAGATAAAGAACCAACGATGTCAATGGTACTCTTTCAAATGGTACCGTAAAGATAGGCATTTTGACCATAGATACTCTCCTGGTACCCCGGAGGTTGACAGTTGGCAAAACTTTACACGATTTTACAATAGGTAGTGGACATCTGAGGACATTTTTGGCCCAAAAAAATAGGTTTCTCCCTAATTTTATTTAAGGTTTTACGATGCGAGAAAGGGTCGGCCACGGGCAGGTCATGAGCCAATTTTTAAGAAGAGTCCTCTCTGCATTGACTTGGAACAACTAAGATGGAATATCCCATCTCATCTGAATTTTTATTTTGAATTACTGACCTTTACAAGATACCTTTTATATATTCAAATTTATATGAAAAGTTTTTCCTTTGGATAACTTGATTTTTTTAGCGGCATTTTGGCAATTCTGAAGAGAAGGGCAATTACGTTGTAAATTGACAAAGGAGTCCTTTGATGCATCTAAAGGCTTAAAGTCAGGGAAAATCAAAGGATGGACAGTAGGAGAAGCCTGGGCTTTGGTCTGAGCCCCAGTCCAAGACATTTATGGTTTTGGAGGTGATATCTTTACTTTCATCTAACAAGGAACTGGTGATCCTACTACCTCGCTTTCGAAAGTTAGCATCACTGGTTTTTAATCCCCTCATGAATCTCACGAGACATTGTCTCATCTGAACTTTCGAGGGGCTTCTCTTTACTCTACAGGAAGAGGATCTGAACACTTATGTCCATCTTTGGTGATGAAAGGTCAACCTCAGAAGGAAGAATGGCACCTTTTACATTACCAATTTGTACGGAGCAAGAAGTGATGGGAGCTAGTACGGCTTCAGACCATCCCGTGAACCATTTAGACCTAATGTAACAACGGATGGTAGGAAAAGTGTCCATACGGCCCAAGTAGTCTGAAAGTAATAGCAGAGGAATGAGTTTCTTTTTAAGGTTAGGGAACAGCTTATCAGAAATGATATACATGTGCATCCATGTCTCGTAAAATGGTAGATACATTAAGTCCAAATTAACTGTTCCTGAACAGAAGGTTGCTTGGTCATTAAAGTCTTTAAAACATCTTCCAACTTTTTGGACCTTCTTGAAGACAATCTGGACGTTTATGTCCCTTAACACCACACAAATGACAAACAGGAATAAAAGAAGTCACTTTACTTTCCACTGAGGCTTTGATTTCTTAAGGTCTGATGAACCCTTGCCCTTAGGGTTTCGATCCCTTTAGGTCTTTATAGGAATTGTGAGCCTCAGCATACAGGTCAGCAGCCCGAACTTTCTCACTTTAATCAGGTTTTCTCTAAAAATGTTCGATCTGGTGAGGAAGAGCGTCAGGAACTGGTCAGCAACCATAAAGTCCTAAGAGTTCATAACTGTGATCAAATTCCTGAATCTCTCCCCCAAAAGTCGAACAAACGAAGAGGTTACCTGTAACTGCTGAAATTTTCTGGCCCGGGCTGTAAGGGGGCATACCTAAAATCTTTTTTTGTAAAAATTTAGGGGTTTTTTTTGATATGCTTTAAGATTGCCTTTTCAGTGGGTTTTATAATTTACATAAATTCCTGCGACAAAGTTTGCATAATATTCAAAAGGGGTTTCCAGAAAATAACTTTAACCGGGTAGCCAGGTGTTAGCAGGCCATTCACAGAGGGTACGGTATTTTCAAACCTAAAATTTTATGAAGTTTGTCTTCCCCCCTCTGTGAAGGGAGGTAAATTAGGTGTTAAAATTTTGTGCAAGCGCATATTTAAACCCTTCCTCTAATTGTTGCTGTGTCAAAGTTTAAATTTTTATTCTCAATCAAGGGGATTTTTCGAGCTCGCGTTTCCCTTTTCTCTCTCATTTAAATCAAGTTCCTACTTTTTTCCTCACGTTCTCTATTTTATCCCAACTTTTCTATCCTTGGGCCCTTTTCCCCAATTCTCTTTAAATTTTAAACCGTTTGTACGTACTTACTTTTTTCCTCACGTTTTTTAGCTTTTTCTTTCCCTTCCTATCTTTCTTCCGATCAAGTCTTCACGGGTTTTTTTCTTCTCTTTCTCTTTCTAACTGTCTTTCTTGGGTTTCTCTCTCAATTCTTCTTCTCCTTTTTCTCCTGTCTTCAAGGTTCTCTTTTCTCCCTTTTTTCTTCCTTTCGTTCTCTCTCTCCTTTTCTTCCCCTTTCCCCCTTTTAACTGTCTTCCTTTTCTCTCAATTTTCTCTCTTTCAAATTTTCCCGGATCTTTGCACTAATGAAAGATTTTTTTGAATTTTTCCCTGTTTTTTCCCAACTTTCTCCCGCGTTCATCCAAAACGGTATTCCTCCATGCTTGCAAGAATAACAAACTAAGGGGGAAAAGAAACGGGTTTTTAAAGAAAAAAGGAGGGTTCAATTCCTGCTCCGCTCAAATGTAAATAAACCAAGGGGTCGATCCCCGCTTCAATTAAACAATATTATTAATGAAAAAGAAGGGTTTTTATGCCAACCTGAGCAAAAAGTAAGTAGAATGGGGTTTTTCCCTTGACCATATCTTCTCAGAACAAAACAATAAAGAAAAAAAATGCTCAAAAGAAACAAATTTTTACTGGAAATCCGGGTCCCCCAGAGTCTAATCCCCCCAAAGTGTTTCAAAAACTCAAAACAAATTATTTTATAATAAAAGAAGGCTTAAGCCACAAGGATCGCTCAAACAAAAAGGGGCAGAATTTAAAAATTATCCTTCCCCGACTTCTTACAAAAAATTGAGACTATAAAAATCACCCAAAATTTTTAAAAACCTGTAAGGGGGGGGGGGGGTTAACCAAGAGAAGATTATCATGGGGGGTGGGGAAAACCCTCTGTGGTATGCGGCGTTGAAGTTCCAATGGTAATTCGAGATGGAGTTTGAACTTATTCATAGAGTTGATCCAGCAATGTCGCCACTTGTGAAGCTACTCAGCCCTTTAAACAAAACTTTTTTCAGTCAGTATTACCAAGGCTGGCTCCTCCTCAGAAATATTAATGTATAGAAAAAGAATAAAAACTGACAAACATAAACAACTTTATTATTTGAAAAGTATAAACACTTAAATATGAAGTATAAATGCCTACATTAAAGAAAATGAAAATGATAAAAATAAATATAACTGAATTCAACGCTAATATAAATGCTTATAAAACGTGGGTTTCTGTGATGGTGACACTGTTGTGAAATCGAAGCCGTTGCTGATGATGGGGGGGGGGTCGCAGGTGATGATGACAACCCACCGGCTCGTCTTAACAGGATTTTCTAGCTTTCAATACTCCTTCCAGATGACAGGAAAGCAGGTTTTTCCCACTGCAATGATGAGGGGATATAACTGCAACTTACATACACAAACAGGGTAAGATGATCAAAATTCGGGCCATCTCAGAAACGTTAGTCCCGTCCCTTCAATTCTACTCGTTGATTGGCAGGTGACCCTCTCTGTCAACCCAAGCTGAAAAAGATAGCCAGTTACCCACAACTTAAAAATCACTCACCATGCTAAGTACATACCTAAAAGATGTGTGATTAATACAAAAGTCAACTTAGAGCAAGAACTGATATACTAAGTTTATTATTGGTCAAAAGTGAAGCCATTCAACCAATAAATCCACTAAATACAAGGCAGCATGTACTTACTGTAGTGCTGGGAGCTGTGAGTCTAGTGATTACTTTTTTGCCCCGGAGCCCCACACGCCCACCTTTCGGGGGGGGGGAAGAAGGGGGGGAAGGGATAGTTTGGAGCTAGACTGACCCTACCTTAACAAGCAGCCGGCACTCAAACTACTCACTTCGGGGGGGGGGGGTAAAAAAAGGCGGGAATAGGGGGAGCTAACTTGCCTTTAAACCTTAACAAGAGCCGGCAAGCAAACTATCACTTTCGGGGAGGGGAAAAAAAAGGGGGGGGGATAGCCGGAGCTGGACTTTACCCTACCTTAACAAGTAGCCGGCATGAAACTATTGTTACTATATCGCTACCCCTATCTATTGAACTTTTCCCTCACAGTCAGTGAATTTGGAGGCGCATTTTATGACCTTTTGAAGCTATTACATATGATTGGTTTTATAACTATGACCATAATTTTTAAAGGTGGACTGGTAAGCCAGCGGAAGGCCTCGGTCGGATGCCCAAAAAAACTCTAACGGTGAGTCATCATCTAAGACACGCGTCAGGAAACAATTCCTGTTTCCTGACAAACCTTACCTTTGAAGCTTTTCCCGCTCAGGTTTTTTTGGAAGTTACCCAAAGTCACTCTAGGATCTCTGGGAATAAGTTTAATAACTTTGGTCGAGGAGCACCTGTTTTATGCCAGTTGTTCCTAGAACTCGTCCTCGTTTCCGATCAATTCAAATTTTGAACAAATGTTTAGAATTTGAACCCCAGTCGGATTGGAAGTTTCGGTTTATGAGAAAAAACAAAAAAAAGTAGGAAGAAGAAAAAATAAGAAAAAATCAGACAAGCACATATAGGGTTCTGTATCTAGATCAGCAAGATCAGTCACTGGTGATTTTTGGTATTGGACGGCTGTCCAGCACAGAGTGAACTGATTTTTTATAGTAGTGTTCAGGCATAATATTCCATGTGTTGATAATGTACTGGAAATGAGCAGTCACTTGTTTATAGCAGTAATTACCATGCTGCGTGAATCTGAGTTTTAGCTTTGTAAAGGCAATAGAACGATATTGAGTCTTCGAGTTTAGCCCAGGAGCCTAGTTCCTCAGTTAAAAAGTAGAAGTCGTAAGGACAAAGACGGGTAACTTGAAAATGCAACATCTGGTAAGCTTTAAACTCTTAGTGCTTATATGTTTCCCTCAGAGGAAATACACTTGATGTTATTTTGTGGTAAGTTATCTTTGTGCCCAGTTTTCATTAATTAAGTTGATTTCCCTGTGAAACGTTTGACAATGTTTTTTTTGATCAAAATAAGTCAGAATGTTTGACATTTACTACTACTACTACTACTACTACTACTACTACTACTACTACTTCTACTATACTACACTACTACTACTACTACTACTACTACTACTACTACTACTACTACTGCTACAAAATAAAATAATAAATAATAATAATAATAATCTATATTTCAACAAGCACTTTATGCACTTTATACAGATATAGCTAACACCCAGTGATATACTATATAGAAAGCCCCTGGTTATGCAGAAAATTTCCGACAAATTAGGATATTTTTGTCCCCAGATGCGACACCACACCAGTCGACTGACTTCTAGGAACCTATTTACAGCTAAATGAACACGGACATAGGTATCTTAAGAAACAGGCCCGAATGTTTCCGCCAATACCCGGGATCGAACCATGAACCCAGTGTGTGAGCTGAGTGCGCTACCAACCGTTAAACGGGACACATTGTTTGGTTACCTAGGTTATATCAACTAAAGGGTCTCTTATGTGCTCATAACACCTGTGTGACATCTGTGTTAATATTTGTATGTTTGAACACAAGGTTACATGAAACGGGGTTAACTACTTCTTAAAAACTTGTCAGTTTTACTTAAAAAAATATAAGGAACCATACATGCAAAAGGGAATTGAAACCATTACATGCAAAACCATGTAATGGTTTCAGTTTCTTAGAAAATTTTAGAAAAAAAAAAATACTGTTTTTCAGGGGATAATTGAGTGTGGCAGCTGATTATGTTCAACCTTTCTATGCTGATTTTTTGAAAATGCAACATTTGAAGGGTTTCAAACTTGATGTGTTGGTGTATTTGGGATATTGGTTTTGTTGGTCCCCTGTGAAAGATCTGAATTATATTTGATCCATGAGTTTCCTAATTTAATCATTATTAAAGAAATTTTCATTATAGATTCCATATGATAACTTGTGAATACCTCTTCTGATTTTCCTTCAGACTTCATTTATAATATTTAACTCAATTATCAACTTAAACCGCTCTCGAACCGTTCCAGTTGGCGGCATTTTGGCACGGGGATTGTGGTTCTGGAATACGGGGATACCTGTCTCAGATCGCTTAGTAAAAAAAAACTGGAGTTGCGAAAGAAGTGAATGTTAGGGTGCGGGGAAGGTGCAGGATTGAAAAGCGGGAACTGATAATTATCTCATTTCCCTCCTTGCTGTTGACATCGTTCTTTCAGGGAATTCTGAAGACAATTTTACGAAGTTTCGTGAACTAATTTGGGAGGTTTTGTATAAGAAGGAAATGAAAAGTGAAAGTAGAAATAGAGCATCAAAGTGTAGAGGCAATAACATACTGAATACCGGATTGGAGAGTGACAGGGGAGAGGAAGGGACTGAAAACAACTTTAGAGTTAACTAACTCTAAGTGCTTAATTTAAACCCTACTTACTTAGAAATGTGCTCGAAGTTACTTGCTGTCTCTTACAATAATGCAACGTAACACTTAATTAATATCTCAATCTATAATTCATTTACATAATAAAATTTATTCCTTATTTCTATGTGTAACATAATTGTAATTCTAAATTTTATAATTTGTTTATCTTGGACAAGTAATTGAACTGCTTTTCATAAACTTTAATTAACTTAATGTAGTGAAAAAATGTGTTTAGACATAGTCTAAACACGTCTGTTGCTTAGGTGAAGCCAGCTTTAGATATGATATTGTTTTACAGTTCACAAAACGTTCAAAACCACTTGTGAAGGTATTTCCCACCTGATTTAAGTACACGAGAGAACACTCTTTCATCAATGTTTAAGAAGAAGTATGGAAACTAAAGCATAGCAGTGTATTTTTCGCCTTAAAATGTTTTGAAAATCGTATATTTACTCCAAGCATTATAAACATTCAAAAGTAATGAGTGGAAGTGAAACTCATCCCTCATGTAACTTCCCTTTGCTTTCCAGGATTCCAGTGGACGAGGGACGACTCTCTTGCGTCTCCAAGCACCTGACTGGGCCCTTCAAGAGGAAAACTAACAGGTACATGGACCCTTTCACGGAGGACGAAAAGATAAGGTTTGCCAACGCCGTCAAGAGAATCAATCGCCTGCTGTTAGTGCTCGGCTACTCGCAACTCCCGGCGAGTGACTTTATACCCCACAACCTCCGTAGTAGAGAATCTTGATTGTAGATATAAAACATAGCTTTGCAAGCTTACTGTTGCTCTACTTCCTGTGTGTGATTGCTTATATTTTGTGTTAATATGATATGTGGCGTTAATGCCCACGTTTTTAATAATTGTAACCAAAATAAAATAAGAAAAGTGAAAAGGAAATAAATTAATGTAAATAATTTTAAAAATTCTTTCAAGAGAACAGTTAATTGTTCTATCTACCCTTTCAGGAGTTCTTAATTTTCTCTATAAATTTCCTCAGACTAATTACTTTCTTTTGTATCAGTAACTTATTTTTATTCGTGAGCATTAAGTTACCTTTTAAAGTTGAGGGCAAAGGCTGTGTCCTATCTCCAGCAGCTAAGCCTTTTATCAAATGTTATATATATCCGTATGATCCCTCGTTATTAACTTCCAACATATGTGTCTCGCCAGACTACCTTTAGTAACGATGCGAGGGATAAGTCTTACTTGTACAACGATAAAAAAAAAATAGTCTCCAGTGGCTGACTCAGAAAATTAAATACGAGTGTCACGAAGAGCAACAATGAGAGTTCTGATCATGCAACTTGAACTACCGAGAAATATTTGGCTATTTAGGCTAATTTTGGTTACATTTTTTTATATCCTTCTTAAACGTATTTTTGTCTTACACACAGAAGAGGGAAAGAAAGGGAGCCAAAATATATAAGAGAAGAGGGACAGGATCGGGAGTAGTACAACCAGATGATAGAATAAGTCAGAACGAAATGTCGTCGTAAGTTTCAGTCTCCTATGTGACGGCTATTTGTGTATTGTTCCAGTCACGGTATTGTGCATTTTTATTCTTTTACAAACATCTAATAATGGTAATAATATTGTTAATAATAATAATAATAATAATTATAATAATAATAATAATAATAATAATAATTAGATGTATTTTGTTCTCTATATGAAACAAGAGAGAGTTCCCAGGTCCCTGTAAGTCAAAACAAACCCGGGAAAAATTAGTGCAGAGTGCAACATATGTTGCTGTTGTTGTTAAGTATTAATGTTGGAGATTTGAAGAAAATCAGCCCTAAACTAATTTAAATTTACAGTTGAGAGAAACCAGTATCTTAAAATATACCATCATAATTAAGTTTAAAGCTACTCAGAACTTAAATCATCAAGTTACCAGCTTTGGAAAGGTGAAGGCAATTGAGTGAGGCACCCAGAGATTGTCACAATTTTCCCAGTTTCATCCATAAAACAAGCAAATTGGGTCCAACACGGGTCAAAATATATTCAGACTTCTCTAAGTAAGATTTTTAATGTAAAGAATTAAATTGGGTTCTTAAGTGAAGATTATGTAGATTTAACCAAGGATAATTATAACCTAATAAAGTCAGACACAATGATTTATTTCTGACCAGAAGAGATTCTCCAGTTATTTCACAGGAAGTAAATTCATTAAAACTACATCAGAGTATAAAAGAAATTCCAACTACACAATAGAGCAGAAAACTAACGAAAAAGACCTGGGAGTGATCATGTCAGAGGATCTAACCTTCATAGAATATAACATTGTTTCAATCGCATCTGCTAGAAGAATGACAGGATGGATAATGAGAATCTTTGAAACTAGGGATGCAAAGCCCATGATGACACTCTTCAGATCACTTGTTCTATCTGAGGCTGGAATATTGCTACGCACTAACAGCACCTTTCAAGGCAGGTGAAATTACTGACCTAGAAAGTGTACAGAGAGCCTTCAAGGCATACATAACTGCGATAAAACACCTCAATTACTGTAGAAATAACGATAATTATTATTTTTATTAATATTATTATCTCAAGTGTACTCGTCGTGCCCCTGTTTTACATTTGGAGGAATGTTGCGTCTCCAGCCGAGTCTTTTGCTTTCATACGGAGTGATATTTGTGTTCAAGTTTCGTACTAATCCCTCTAGGATTTTCCAAGTGTATATATTCATGTATCTCTCTCGCCTGCATTCCAGGGAATACAAATCAAGGGACTTCAACCATTCCCAGTAATTTAGGTGCCTTATCGTACTTAAGTGTGCAGTGAAAGTTCTTTCTACACTCTCTAGGTCAGCAACATCGCCTGCCTTGAAAGGAGTAGTTAGTGTAAAAAGTATTTCACCTAGAAGAGCAAGTGATTTAAATGAATAATCAGGGCTTGGATCCCATTTTGAAGGTTCTCTTTACCATCATCTTTTTTAAACCCGTTGGGTTGATACATTTGATGCGTTTGAAGGCGGATCCTCTGACTTTACATTCCAGGCCCATCAACATTTTTTTTTCCTCATTGATGGTTTTTTGAATTTGTGATCAGTTTAATTTCCTAAATTTTCCATTTGAGAAGTTGAAATTTTCCCTGGTGAACTTTATGTTTAGTGTATTTGAAAGGTTTATTTTCCTTGGAGCTTATTTTTCGGGGACCTGTTAAATCTTTGGGGTTCAGCAAAGAAGAACACCACTTTTCCAGTAATATAATAGGAAAATAGGAGGGAAGCAAATACCGGCCTTTTTAAAAGTTTTAGGCTTCGCGACTTTCCCCCTTGGCATTTTCTTTTGTTTTCCTTTATTCTTTTATAACCCATTTTATGCACTTTTACCCCATGGAAAATTTTCGAGGTTTTCAAAGTCTGTGTATACTGCGGGAAGCGGGACGCCTGCGTAAACCATGTTGCCCTGGGTTGTGAATTGAGGTATCTCGGGGGGTTTTGGCAAACTTGCTTTTAGAACCATTTCAAAATTTAAGCTATGGTTTTAGTGCTCTCGGTCTGTGTTCCTTGAAAATTTGCTTTACTGCCCCTTTTGCAGAGCGAGGCAATTTCTGTTTTTTCTAGTGAGTGGGGGATGATCTGTGCCCAAAGTTCTCTCTGCAAAGAACGCTGAAGACGTGACGGGGCTTCTTGCATTCTTGATAAAACACCGATTCCATGATCGGGTCGGGGGCAGGGGTGCATGGAATTCATTTATTGCCTTTTCAAATCTTGTGGGAAAGGGAATTATCAGAGATATTTGGGGATAACCAGTTTTGGGGGTCTCTTTTAAAAAGATTATTTAGATTGTCGACCCTTAGTTTGGGAAACGGCTACTAAACCTGAGTCGAAATGGGCTTTAGCATCTTACCATTTTTTTGCTGTTATCTGTGTGGGTCCAAAGGGGGCCCTACTGGATGTTTTTTCCCCCTTAGATCGGCATAAAGAGGTTTTTTTTTTTTCGTTTTCCCCTTTATGCTTTTAGTTTTCCGCTTTCATGTTTGCTGAAGTTTCCCTTTAAATTTTAAATTTTCAATATTTGCTATTTCATTGCCCAGTCCTTCCTTTCTATTTCTGAATTTTGGCCCCTCAGACTCTGTGCTTTTCCTTTTCGTCTCAAAAAAAAAACTCTCTCTTTTATTTACATTTTCTTTTTCTTTTTCTTAATGGAATGTCCTTAACAACTAAAAGAATACAGAGTTTTTTTTTCTGGAAAAGGTTCGAATCCATTTTGTTTAGGATATCTTCCCCACTTGTTTCATTGGGACTTGGTTGACTTTTTTCCCATTAATGTTCTGTTACGACTTTAAATTTTGTGAGACACCCTCATAACTTTCACTTTTTTGCTGGTCAGGAGCTCGTGCTATAGGCGTACCCATTATGTTTGGTCTGAGTGTATTGTCTTTGATCTTTTTAATTTCTGTATCGATCCGTTGAAAATGAAAGAGGCCACGTATTTCTATCTTGTATCTAATATTTGGGTTTTTAAAACTGAATCTGGTGAACAGTTTTAATTTTTCCATGTGTGAAAATTTATTGAGCGCCCCTAGTACTCTTTTAAACTTTTATTTGCTACACCCCCCCTTTTTAGGGTCTCAATTTAAAATCCCCATACAAATGTTTGAGGCGGGACTGGGAGATTTTCCAACGGGGTGAATTTTCAAAAACTTTTCGGAATTGCTGGGGAAATTGCTCCGAGGGTGTATACAACCACAATGACAAGGTTTTGGCTTTCATCTTTACTCCAAAACTTCAGACATCATTTGAGGGTTTTAGATTTTGACAAACGGCGACTTGTGACGTACAAACCAACCCCCCCCCCCCTTCCCCCCCCTTCCCCCCCTTCCCCCCTTGTTGCCTGTTTTAATCTTCCACTGAATAGGTTTTAAAAACCTGGGGGTCCAAATTTTTCTCAAACTGATGCTTTAGATGGGTTCCCGTGAAAGGCAAACATTGCATTTGATCCGTGATTAGTTCCTTTTTTTAAGGAATTTTGCTTTTGTTAAAGCTTTAGGTTTTTGTTTTTGCCCAGACAAATGCGTTATATTGATGGAATTTGGATTTTTTTTTTTTGGGTGGCGTTAAAAACTATTTTTCTGGAGTTTGGGGACCATTGATTTGCTCTGCTCCAGAAATGTTTTCAGTTTTTTAAGTTTCTTTATTTTTTGCCAAAAAATTTTTTTTGACATATTTTGAATCTAAATAAGTCTCGACACAAGGTACTGGGTATACAAAAACGACAGATGAAAAAATTTAGACAGTGTCAATATCTGGGAAGGTTATGGCTCCCCTCGTTTTTGCCCATATCTAGCTGGTCTTTTTTTTCTTTTCCTATAGATGAGGCCTGCATATACGTTGCTGCATTTTCTTTCAAGGGGTGAAAAGGGGATTTTTGGTGAAAAAGTTAAACAAGTCACCCCCCCTTTATTTTTTATTCAAAATGAAAAAAACCTAAACAACCCCTAAAACCCACAGAAAAAAAAAACACACAAAAAGTCCTTTATTTTTTTTCATTTCGGGGTTTTATATTTAAAAATTTTTCCCCTCCCGTTTTGTTTTTTCCGTTTTTTTTCAAAATTCCCAAACCTTTTTTTCAGATATAAACCCGCTCTGTAAATGGGCCAAAACTAAAAAGTTTTTAAAGGGCAAATATTTTTATTTTTTTAAACCGTCCTTTTTTTTTATTTATTTTTTTTCTTTTTAAAAATTTGGCCCTATTTTATATTTAAAAAGGGTTTTTTTGGGTATCCTTACTTCCTGTTGTTAGTTTTTAAAATGAGGAAACGTTTTCCCAATTCCCAAGGTCCCCCGATATATGAACTTCGCCAAATACAAAACCTAGGGAAGTTTCCCCCAAGGCAAAAAGGGGGAAAAAATGAAATCTGTAGGGGGGGTTTTTTTTCATTTGCCCCCCCTTTCCCCCTTTTTTGTATTAAAGGGGGTTTTCCATGATTTTTCCCATCCCCCAAAAAATATTTTGGTTTTTTCAAAAAATTGATTTTTGTTTTAAAAAATTTTATTCTTTTTTGGCACTTTTTAACCAAAGTTTTTAAGTTTGTAACAGGTCACTGTATT
>NW_026466008.1:0-14156 GCF_026875155.1 Cherax quadricarinatus
AACGGTTGAGGCATCAAAAAGTTTTTCATTATCCCGGGCCCCCCTGGGGAGTACAAGGGTTTAGGCATACAAAAAGGTTATTCATTTATCCAGCGCCTGGTGAGTACAAGTTGAGGCATTCAAAAGATTATTTTATTTTTTCCACGCCCGGTGAGTACAAAAGGGTTTAGGATGCAAGAAAATTATTCTTTACCCGCCCTGGTGAGTACAAGGTTGAGGGATCAAGAAAATTATCATTTTTCCAGCGCCTGGGGAGTACAAGGTTGAGGCATCAAGAAATTATTCTTTTATCCAGCGCCCGGTGATACAAGGGTTAGGATGCAAAAGGGGTTAAATCATTTATCCCGCGCCTGGTGAGTACAAGGTTAAAGGGATCAAGGAGATTATTCATTTATCCCGGCCGGTGATACAAGGTTGAGGCATGCAAGAATTATTCATTTATCCAGCGCCGGTGAGTCAAGGTTGAGGCATCAAAAAATTATTCATTTATCCCGCGCCTGGTGAGTAAAGGGTTTAGGCCAAAAAGATTATTATTTTTCCAGCGCCGTGATAAAGGTTGGGGCATCAAGGGGTTAAACATTTATCCAGCCCGGTGAGTACAAAGGTTTACATTCAAAGATTTCATTTTAACCAGCGCCCCCGGTGAGACAAGTTGAGGATCAAGGAGATTTTTGATTTTTCCAGCGCCCGGTGGTACAAGGGTTGAGGCTGCTAAGTTAAAATTTATCCCCCGCCCCGGAGTACAAGGTTGAGGCCATGCAAAGGGGATTATTAATTTAAAAGGCCTGGTAGTACACGGGTTGGGGATGCAAGGATTTTTCATTTTCTAGCGCCTGGGACACAAGGGGTTTGGGGATACAAAGATTTTTCATTGTCCGCGCCCGGTGATACAAGGTTGGGCATGCAAAAGGAGATTATTCATTGACCAGCGCCTGGTAGACAAGGGTTTAGGCATGCTAAGATTAATCATTTATTCCGCCCTGGGAGCACAAGGTGGCATCAAAGATTATTCATTTATCCGCACCTTTTGAACAAGGGTTGGGGATACAAAAGATTTTTTCCAGTGTTGGTGAGTACAAGGGTTTAGGCATACAAAAGATTATTCATTATCCGCCCGGGAGTACAAAGGGTTAGGGATACAAGAAGGTTTTTCATTTATCCAGCGCCGGTGAGTACAAGGTTGAGGCTACAAGAAAAATTATTATTTTATCCACGCCGGGGAGTACAGGTTGAGGATGCAGAAATTTTCATTTAACCAGCGCCCCGGGGATACAAGGTTGAGGCAACAGAAGATTATTCATTATCCGGCCTGTGAGTACCCAAAGGGTTTAGGGATACAAGAAGATTATTCATTTATCCAGCCCAGGTAGTACAAGGTTGAGGCATGCAAGGAGATTAAATTTATTTCCAGCGCCTGGTGAGACAAGGTTTTAGGCATACAAGGATTATTCATTTATCCAGCGCCAGGTGAGTACAAGGTTGAGGCATGCAAGGAGATTATTCAAATTTATCCAGCGCCAGGTGAGTACAAGGTTGAGGCATACAAGAAGATTATTCATTTAAACCAGCGCCTGGTGAGTTACAAGGTTGAGGCATACAAGAAGAATTTTTCCCTTATCCAGCGCCAGGTGAGTACAAGGTTGAGGCATACAAGGAGATTATTCATTTATCCAGCGCCAGGTGAGTACAAGGTTGAGGCATACAAGGAGATTATTCATTTATCCAGCGCCAGGTGAGTACAAGGTTGAGGCATACAAGGAGATTATTCATTTATCCAGCGCCAGGTGAGTACAAGGTTGAGGCATACAAGAAGATTATTCATTTATCCAGCGCCTGGTGAGTACAAGGTTGAGGCATACAAGAAGATTATTCATTTATCCAGCGCCTGGTGAGTACAAGGTTGAGGCATGCAAGGAGATTATTCATTTATCCAGCGTCTGGTGAGTACAAGGTTGAGGCATACAAGAAGATTATTCATTAATCCAGCGCCTGGTGAGTACAAGGTTGAGGCATACAAGAAGATTATTCATTAATCCAGCGCCTGGTGAGTACAAGGTTGAGGCATGCAAGGAGATTATTCATTTATCCAGCGTCTGGTGAGTACAAGGTTGAGGCATACAAGAAGATTATTCATTAATCCAGCGCCTGGTGAGTACAAGGTTGAGGCATACAAGAAGATTATTCATTTATCCAGCGTCTGGTGAGTACAAGGTTGAGGCATACAAGAAGATTATTCATTTATCCAGCGCCTGGTGAGTACAAGGTTGAGGCATACAAGAAGATTATTCATTTATCCAGCACCTGGTGAGTACAAGGTTGAGGCATGCTAGGAGATTTTTTTTTATATTTTATTTAAAATACAGTATACATTATACATGGAAGCAACCATATGTCACTAAACCAATCGACATGGAACAACAAATTTAAGTACAACATACATATACACAATCCAAAAAAGAAAAAGGAACGCCTCACACAGGTGTACCAACAACATATCCAGATAATCTACTTCAGCACACTTATACATCTTATGCCAAGTTTTATGCAAAACAATTCTTAAAGGTAAAAGCCTCACCACATACCATTAAAACCAATACATCCACCCCCCACCAAAGGTACATTTATAAAGTCGTACATATGTGCTCTGGAAGTAAAAGGTACCCCCCCTTCCTCATCAAATACCAATAAAACATTGACATACTATAAGAGTGCAGGATACTACTTACTCTAAGTAACAATTATGAAAACTTTGCCTAGCATACAAGGATAATATACTCTATATCTCAACACGGGTGCCATCCACCCAAGACTTCTTCATACACTATATACACTATAGCAGTATTAATACATAATATACACCGCTACTTGAACTCATATGCATACCTGCTCCAACAAAGTCTATAAAATTGTGTATTTGCACAAAATCAATATATATGTTTATATTACCTTACAGATACTCTTACATGTGACTTGAAACATTAAAATAGCAAAGGGAAACAACCAAACAGAATACTTAAAATATATAACACTACCCTACACATACAGTGTCACACGACATGTACTATATAATCTTAACCAGGCCTCTGAAACATTATATATTAGGCCTTTTGTGCCAAAATACAATATCACATAATATTAAATACTGTACCACGTTGCTCATTACAGCTATTTACACTTCCGAACCTTCCAATATACAGAAATTGTGCCCTACAGAATGCTTCCTACAAGATGGAAAACCCCGGACTTTGTATCACAGCATATTCTAAACAGTCATATGGCAGACCTTAGTAACACCACGTAGTATGTGCTTTCTATAACATCTTTGAAGACACTCTCACAATAACGAACAGCCATTCTCACACACACAAATACTGTAAGATTCTACCCTTCCACTCACCTTATATACACACAATGATGTAGTGCTCCAATACATTACGTACATATACTATCCAAAATCTTCACAACATAAAGGGAACACTTGTGTAAAAACACCACCCACACTACACTCACTACTCAGGAAAAGCATAAATGTATCAGGACAAATCCAGTCACACACTTTAAAAGCCATCCACACATCTCCACTCAAGAAACTAGCCCGTCGTTACACCTTACTTTACACTTAAATCCCGTAAATCCTTCAACTTAAAACTCCGGTATCCCTCAGTAAACACTGTCTCCCACCTTCCCCCATAAAGATCCCTATTGCGACACTTAGTTCTATAAATGGTGGCCGCTAACACCTTTATTCTTTCATCCACACCCACCTCCCTCACACCCACCTCCCTCACACCCACCTCCCTCACACCCACCTCCCTCACACCCACCTCCCTCACACCCACCTCCCTCACACCCCACCTCCCTCACACCCACCTCCCTCACACCCACCCCTCACACCTCCCTACACCCACCCCTCCCCTCACCCACCTCCCACACACCACCTCCCTCACACCCACCTCCTCACACCCACCTCCCTCACACCCACCTCCCTCACACCCACCTCCCCTCACACCCACTTCTCCCACACACCCCACCCCCTCACACCCACCTCCCTCACACCCACCTCCCTCACACCCACCTCCCTCACACCCACCTCCCTCCATCCACCCCCTCCCTCACACCCCCTCCCTCACACCCACCTCCCTCACACCCACCCACCTCCCCTCACACCCACCTCCCTCACACCCACCTCCCTCACACCCACCTCCCCACCACCCACCTCCCTCACACACCCACCTCCCTCACACCCACCTCCCTCACACCCACCTCCCTCATACCCACCCCCCTCACACCACCTCCCTCACCACCCCACACCTCCCTCACACCCCCCCCACCCTCCTACAACCACCTCCCTCACACCCACCTCCCTCACACCCACCTCCCTCACACCCACCTCCCTCACCCCCCCCCACTCCCCCCTCCCCCACACCCACCTCCCACACACCCCCAACCCCTCCCTCATACCCACCTCCCTCACACCCACCTCCCATCCCTCAACCCACCTCCCTCACACCCACCTCCTCACACCACCCCTCACACCCACCTCCCTCACACCCACCTCCCTCACACCCACCTCCCTCACACCCACCTCCCCCCACACCCCCCCTCCCTCCACCCCCTCCCCACCCACCTCCCTCACACCCACCTCCCTCAACCCACCTCCCTCACACCCCACCTCCCCCACACCCACCTCCCTCACACCCACCTCCCTCACACCCACCTCCCTCACACCCACCTCCCTCACACCCACCTCCCTCACACCCCCTCCCTCACACCCACCTCCCTCACACCCCCCTCCCTCACACCCACCTCCCTCACAAACCCCCCTCCCTCACACTCCCCACCCCCCCTCAACCCCCCCACCTCCCTCACACCCACCTCCCTCACACCCACCTCCCTCACACCCACCTCCCTCACACCCACCTCCCTCACACCCACCTCCCTCAACCCACCTCCCTCACACCCACCTCCCTCACACCCACCTCCCTCACACCCCCCTCCCTCACACCCACCTCCCTCACACCCACCTCCCTCACACCCCCCTCCCTCACACCCACCTCCCTCACACCCACCTCACACCTCCACACACCACCTCCCTCACACCACCTCCCTCACACCCACCTCCCTCACACCCACCTCCCCTACCCACCTCCCTCACACCCCACCTCCCTCACACCCACCTCCCTCACACCCACCTCCCTCACACCACCTCCCTCCAACACCCCCTACCCTCCCCACCCACCTCCCTCACACCCACCTCCCTCACACCCACCTCCCCACACCCACCTCCCTCACACCCACCTCCCTCACACCCACCTCCCTCACACCCACCTCCCTCACACCCACCTCCCTCACACCCACCTCCCTCACACCCACCTCCCTCACACCCACCTCCCTCACACCCACCTCCCTCACACCCACCTCCCCAACCACCTCCCTCACACCCACCTCCCTCACACCCACCTCCCTTCACCACCCACCTCCCTCACACCCACCTCCCTCACACCCACCTCCCTCACACCCACCTCCCCACCCACCTCCCTCACACCACCTCCCTCACACCCACCTCCCTCACACCCACCTCCCTCACACCCACCTCCCTCACCCCCCACCTCCCTCACACCCACCTCCCTCACACCCACCTCCCTCACACCCACCTCCCTCACACCCACCTCCCTCCAACCCCCCTCCCTCCCCACCCACCACCCTCACACCCACCTCCCTCATAGCCACCATCCCTCACACCCACCTCCCTCACACCCACCTCCCTCACACCCACCTCCCTCAACCACCTCCCTCACACCCACCTCCCTCACACCCACCTCCCTCACACCCACCTCCCTCACACCCACCTCCCTCACACCCACCTCCCTCACACCCACCTCCCTCACACCCACCTCCTCACACCACCTCCCTCACACCCACCTCCCTCACACCCACCTCCCTCACACCCACCTCCCTCACACCCACCCTCCCTCTCACACCCCCTCCCTCATCACCACCTCCCTCACACCCACCTCCTCACACCACCTCCCTCATAGCCACCTCCCTCACACCCACCCTCCCCCTCACACCCCCACCTCCCTCCCCACCCACCTCCCTCACACCCACCTCCCTCACACCACCCCCACCCCCTCACACCCACCTCCCTCACACCCACCTCCCCACACCCACCTCCCTCACACCCACCTCCCTCACACCCACCTCCCTCACACCCACCTCCCTCACACCCACCCCCTCACACCCACCTCCCTCACACCCACCTCCCTCACACCCACCTCCCTCACACCCCCCTCCCTCATACCACCTCCCTCACACCCACCTCCCTCACACCCCAACCCCCTCACAACCCACCTCCCTCCCCCACCACCCCCTCACACCCACCTCCCTCACACCCACCTCCCTCACACCCACCTCCCTCACACCCACCTCCCTCACACCCACCTCCCTCACACCCACCTCCCTCAACCCACCTCCCTCACACCCACCTCCCTCACACCCACCTCCCCTCACCCACCTCCCTCACACCCACCTCCCTCACACCCACCTCCCTCACAAACCCCCCTCCCTCACACCCACCTCCCTCACACCCACCTCCCTCACACCCACCTCCCTCACACACCCCCCTCCCTCCTCAACCCACTCCCTCACCCACCTCCCTCACACCCACCCCTCACACCACCCCCTCACACCCACCTCCCTCACACCCACCTCCCTCCACCCACCTCCCTCACACCCCACCTCCCTCACACCCACCTCCCTCACACCCACCTCCCTCACACCCACCTCCCTCCACCACCCTCAACCTCCCTCCCCCACCCACCTCCCTCACACCCACCTCCCTCACACCCACCTCCCCACACCCACCTCCCTCACACCCACCTCCTCACACCCAACTCCCACACCCCTCCCTCACACCCACCTCCCTCACACCTCCCTCACACCCACCTCCCTCACACCCACCTCCCTCACACCCACCTCCCACACCACCTCCCACACCCACCTCCCTCACACCCACCCCTCACACCCACCCCCCTCACACCCACCTCCCTCACACCCCCCCCCACACACCCACCTCCCTCACACCCACCTCCCTCACACCCACCTCCCTCACACCCACCTCCCTCACACCCACCTCCCTCACACCCACCTCCCTCACACCCAAACCCCCCTCACCACCACCTCCCTCACACCCACCTCCCTCACACCCACCTCCCTCACACCCACCTCCCCCACACCCACCTCCCTCACACCCACCTCCTCACACCCACCTCCCTCACACCCACCTCCCTCACACCCACCTCCCTCACACCCCCTCCCTCACACCACCCCCTCACACCCACCTCCCTCACACCCACCTCCCTCACACCCACCTCCCTCACACCCACCTCCCTCACACCCACCTCCCTCACACACCCACCTCCCTCACACCCACCTCCCTCACACCCACCTCCTCACACCCACCTCCCTCACACCCACCTCCCTCACAAACCCCCCTCCCTCACACCCACCTCCCTCACACCCACCTCCCTCACACCCACCTCCCTCACACCCACCTCCCTCAACACCTCACCCCCTCAACACCCACCCCTCACACCCCCACCTCCCTCACACCCACCTCCCTCATAGCCACCTCCCTCACACCCACTCCCTCACACCCACCTCCCTCACACCCACCTCCCTCACACCCACCTCCCTCACACCCACCTCCCTCACACCCACCTCCCTCACACCCCCTCCCTCACACCCACCTCCCTCACACCCACCTCCCTCACACCCACCTCCACTCACACCCACCTCCCCAACCCCCCCCTCCCCTCACACCCACCTCCCTCACACCCACCTCCCCTCACACACCCCACCTCCCTCACACCCACCTCCCTCACACCCACCTCCCTCACAAACCCACCTCCCTCACACCCACCTCCCTCACACCCACCCCCTCACACCCACCTCCCTCACACCCACCTCCCTCACACCCACCTCCCTCACACCCACCTCCCTCACACCCCCTCCCTCACACCCACCTCCCTCACACCCCACCCTCCCTCACACCCACCTCCCTCACACCCACCTCCCTCATGCTCAAGATATATAAATAAAATCAGTGACCACATACGCAACCACATTCACCACCATCTGACTCATCCCACCTATATCTAAACTTAACACCCTTAACATCCCACCTATATCTAAACTTAACACCCTTAACACCTGTAACCCTTCCCCACCCACTAACCTAACTACCCTACCTAACCATACCCTCACAGCTTCTAAACAATTACAAAAATACACCGCAGTCTCCTCACACAACACCAGACGGCAAGATTCCATGTAAAAACCTAAACATTACCTCCCTTATACCTGGTTTAACACACAATTGCCGTAAACATTTCCAGATATTTCCCCACGCACACATTGGGTATGCCGCCTCAAATGCCACCACCACAGACACACCCCCCACCCTCTCAAGAACCCTCAATTTGAGGTGCGCCGGATCCCTCACCATCATTAAAACCTGCAACATGGCCTCACCAATCATTAAATCCCTACCCCCACCATCGTTGCATATCCATACGCAGTCTTTCTAGCCCCCCTCTCCTCCCCCCCTCCCTCAAATAGCCGCGTTATAGATACACACTCATCATACGCTTTTCTAAAGGTATAACCCCCAGCCCGCCCTGGCTAACGGGAAGCATCACCACCCCTCTACTTAGCCAGTCACAACCCGATCCCCATATAAATCTGAAAATCCCATGTTGCAACTGTTGCACCTCTTGCCGCCTCAACGGGTATATTGCCACCACGTGCCACAGCTTACTATACAACAGGACGTTCGTCACAATAACCCTCTGATGCAACGTAAGCTGCGCTGTCCTCAAGCCACCCAATCTTTTCAAAACCCCATCTGCGGTGCGCATCGAATTTACTTCTTGTGCGACCCTATCATTCTTAATGTACACTATCCCACAAATCAATAGCTGATCCACCACACTCCACCCGCCCTCTACAGTCCCACCTTTATTTATGCTATTACCTAGGTCCATATACTTAGACTTTGCCACATTAATTTCCATCCTCGTATTCTCGCCAAACACATCTACCACCTTTCCTACCTTGTGTAAATCCCTATCATCTCTCACCAATACAGTCGTGTCATCCACATAACCCACAATACCCGCCCCACCCTCTCGTTCATTACTAACCCCTCCACTTGCGATACTCCACCTAACTGCCCTATAAAAAGGGATCTTGGAGGCACACAAACAATATTTGCAACAGAGGGCATCCCTGTCGCAAACCCCTGCCCATCTGAATGTTAACACCTAGCCTTCCATTAACCTGTACTCTCATAGATGCTCCTTGATACAATGTTTTCATCCAAGATATAATTTCCCTCCCGAATTCCTGCCAATGCATGAACCTCCATAATGCATCCCTCTGTACACTGTCGTAAGCCGCTCTCCAATCCAATGCCAAAACACCCCCAACCCCCAACTCCCCCCTCTGCTCTATAAAACTTCTAACAACTCTATGCCCTTCATACATTGACCTACCCGGTACCCCATATTGTCCTTTGTCTATTACTTTACCTATCACCTTTTTTATTCTATTCCCTAACATCCTTACAAATTACTTATAATCACCACACATAAGCGATATTGCTCGGAAATCCTCTACCATAGTCTGTCCACCTTTTGGAACTAATACCACGACAGCAGTCCTTTGCTGCTCACCCATTTCCCCATCATCCTTCAATACATTGAATAACCTAACTAAAAACCCTCTCATAACTTTCCAATTCCTAACATAAAAATCATTAGGCAACCCATCAACACCCGGCGCCTTACCTAAACTTGCACCAGACAAAGCGTGCGAAATCTCACTTTCCGTGATCGGCCCTTCTAATGTTACCCTATCTGTACCTTCAATCTCACATTGCACAAAACCTCCCATTTCCTTTAAAGCCGCATCTCGAATACCTACGTTTTGTGTATATAACCTAAACCATGCATCTAGATATCCACTCATACCCTCAGTCGTCACTAATACCTGCCCCTCCCTATACCCTTCCATCCTCACATGAACAGTTAATCCCATCATCTCCGTCGCCACTCTTCTCTTACGCTGTCGCCTCAACACACATGCCGAAGGCCTATCACCCCATAACACCTCTTCCAGCCCTCCCAAAACTCGTGCGCCATCAAATCTTTCATTTTGCAAATCCCTAATACGCTCCTTCAATCCCTCAATATCGTCCACTGGATAACTAGCACTCCCACTCTCGTAGCAAGCTCTCAACTGCCCCTCAAGAAAAGATGGGTACCCATACTTCAACCTGGTATATTCCCTCCCACTACGAATATAAAATTCTCTAATACGAGATTTCGCCACTAAGTCCCACCAACTAACCAGATCACTATTCCCAGGCGCCTCCGCCACCAACTCCTCTCACAATTGTACAAATGACCGTCGAGGCTCTTCTTCCTGCAACGACTTTACATTCAACTTCCAGTACCCCTTACACCTTCTTGGCAACCCCTCCCAACCTATATCCACCAAAACAGATCAGAAAATACCACATCCATTACCCTCACACTATGTGTTACAACTGTCCTGGGCATGTACAATCGATCAAGCCTAGTCGTATACCCACACTTAATAAATGTGTGCTCCACCATCTCGCCTCCCCCAACATCAATCAATCCTACCCTGGATAATAATTCTCCCAATATTCTCAAACAATGCCCTGCCCCCTCGGTTAAACATCCTTACTCCTTATCACACAGTTCCAATCACCTCCTATCAGAGCGACCCCCGGCAATCCACGCAAATAATATACCAGGATGTCCCTCACGAATTTATTCTTTACCCGTGCATCTCCCTCTGCCGGGCCAAATACACACACCAACGTCATCTGTACCTGACCCCATAACCCATCCACACGAACCACCCTCCCCTCCCCCTCTCACAATGCCTGACAACCAATGGGCTAGTTTCTTTCACCAAAATGGCCACACCTCCTTTCAGTCTGACTGCATGTTCAACATACACATTATATCCATCCACCTTCAACTCATAACCCGGTCTATAATTGTGCTCCTGCAAGAACACTACGTCAACATCATGGCACACCAAATATTCCCTAAACCACTCACACTTTCTCTGCGTCCTCAAGCCATTGATGTTCAATGTCACGCACTTAAAACCGACAAAGGGGGTTTCCCTCTTGACACTACTGACTTATCACCAGATCATTTTGTTGCACCCTTTTCCCTCCCCCCCTTTCTGGGCACACCCAACCCCTGCCCCTGAGTGCCACTTGAACCTCTCCGCATGGCATCTGCCCATGTTTTCTTCCCAGGCCGTTGTGCGGGCGTAAGCACGTCGTCGGAATCAGAAAGCACTGCTGCTCGCTTTCACATCGTACCCTCGACCTGCATCAAGTCATCCAGTGCAGTGCCATGATGAACCTCCACCTCCACAGTTCTCACCAACAGGGCATCCTTGTCACACACTTCAGGCCGAACTGGCATCACCACGCCCTCCTCAAGTGCAGACCCAAGATCCAGGTCAGTACCAACATCCTGGCAAGGATGCTCATTGCCCAAAATGTTCCCAAACGTCGACACTATCGACGTTTCCACATCGCTGCCATTCACTTCCGCGATGACCTCATCCAGCACTTGTACAACGTCCAGGGAAGTGATGTCCTCTCCCATAGCCCCTGCCGTCTCCTTTTCTTCTGCCCTCTCAACCTCCTCACTCCATGTCAAACTCTGCTGAGGCAGTGTCGAATACGGCTGATCTTGATCTTCTCTCCTTTCCTCCACATCACGTCACTGCTGCTGCTCCTTATCACCACATCGTCTATCACATTGCGCAGCCAGGTGATCACACGACCCGCACAAATGACAAGTGCGTCACTGCCCAGCGTATGTCACTAAAACCTGAGTTCTGAAATCTTCCATCACCACGTACGATGGAATAGGATGTCTGAGCGTCATCTTGACAGAGTATGTACCCTCAGGTATCCCCATATACGGGCCGGCTGACCACCTTCTTGCAGTGACCGTATGTATTGTGCCGTATTTACACATAGCGAACCGAATGTCAGATGCATCCGCCTCGAACGGCACATTCCTGATCTTAACCCAGGTGTAATAGCTTGATGCATCATGCAGCCTCACTGTCACAGCATGATTAACTGGTATGGCCACTTCCTGAAACTTATTCATCACTGCGTCATAAACATTCGCCGAGCTGAATTTTACAAAAATCCTCTTCGTACCATTCAGTGCAAGTCCACAAATCTCCTCATTGGCTATTCCGTAGGTATCTCTGATTATTACAGGCAAAAGCAACTCCATTGATGGCCCCGTTACAGCTCCACTGGTTTAATTCAATTCAGACAGTATTGATACGACGCCGGCTAGCCTGCGCCATGTTTGTGAAAATAATACCGCCACCAGACAACTCCAGGGGGCAGCAGCAGCACACGTCCTCTCCACTCAAGGATTGAGAGATGAATGTAGAGATTATTCATATATCTGGCACCTGGTGAGTGCAAGGTTGAGGCATGCAAGATGATTATTCATTAATCCAGCGCCTGGTGAGTACAAGGTTGAGGCATGCAAGGGAGATTATCATTAATCCAGTGCTGGTAGCAAAAGGGTTTGAGGCATGCTAGGAGATTATTCATTAATCCAGCGCCTGGTGAGTACAAGGTTGAGGCATGCTAGGAGATTATTCATTAATCCAGCGCCTGGTGAGTACAAGGTTGAGGCATGCTAGGAGATTATTCATTAATCCAGCGCCGGTAAAGTGCAAGGTTGAGGAAATGCAAGATGATTATTCATTAATCCAGGCCTGGTGATACATGTTAGCTAAAGGGAGATTATTCATAATCCATGCCTGGTGAGCACAAGGTGAGAATGCTAGGAGATTTTTCATTAACCCAGCGCCTGATGAGTGAAAGGGTTTGGGCATGCTAGGAGATTATTCATTAATCCAGCGCCTGGTGAGTACAAGGTTGAGGCATGCTAGGAGATTATTCATTAATCCAGCGCCTGGTGAGTGCAAGGTTGAGGCATGCTAGGAGATTATTCATTAATCCAGCGCCTGGTGAGTGCAAGGTTGAGGCATGCTAGGAGATTATTCATTAATCCAGCGCCTGGTGAGTGCAAGGTTGAGGCATGCTAGGAGATTATTCATTAATCCAGGCCTGGTGAGTGCAAGGTTGAGGCATGCTGGGAGTTTTATTCATTAATCCAGCGCCTGGTGAGTGCAAGGTTGAGGCATGCTAGGAGATTATTCATATATCCTTGCTTGTGAATTTGTTTTAAAACTACTATTGCATTTAAATTGATTGCTTTAGTAATATGATAAAATGTTTATTAATAATAAGAAAGGAAAATAGAAATTAAACAATCTAATTGAAAACAATGACTGGACTAAAAATGCTAATAAAATTTTTATAATTAACTTGTGTGATGACACATCAGATCAGCATACATCTGCTGCTCTGAGTTTCGGTCTAAGTTTTGCAGCCGCTTAAAAAAAAGTCAGTAATATGCAAATCGCAGAAGCTTTTTGTAACTTGGAAAAAATTCACTGATTTATGCAATGACGAAATTATATAAGTAATGGGACGGTTTATAGTTATATTATGAAACAGAATATTCCTAACTGTCCTCAAATATGTTTTACGTCATAAGAAAATCTTATTATTAATAAAAATTTGCATATTACTAAAGCAGACAAAATATATGCTGTAGCAATTTTGAAAGAATTTGATTTCCAAGATAATATGAATAATCTTTTATATCATACAGATTCTTATTTCAAAATTAAAAGGAATCCCTTAGATTTAGTTATCTTTAATAAAACAATAAAACGACTACTAAAAGGCAAAGGTAAACTAATTAAAAATTTCATAACCTCCAATCCATCTTTACCGTATATGTATGGATAATTAAAAGAACACAATCTAGGTAATCCAGCCAGACTTTCCATATTCACTCCTTGCCTTGCAGAGTCGAGTAAGCATACAATGTTATGGTGTCAAAATAAACTCATGCAACTTTTTCTTAAAAATTTTTAATCTATATGCTCCAGCATAAGAGGTTCGACTTGATGCTTTACCAGATCAAATCAAC
>NW_026466009.1:0-38803 GCF_026875155.1 Cherax quadricarinatus
GTCACAAAATGTTTCAAGAAAACCAAGCTTAAAGTTCAATCACACTTCCCTTTTACATGATCTAGCATCAGACAGTACAGTGTTTCACTGAAGAAATTTAGAAAAAATGTGAGGAAGCATAAAGGACAAGGAGAGGAAGAAATGAGGCTTTAACCATTGCAGTCATGACGGGAACAAGTACTGTGCTTTTCTTTCAGCTCCAACCTACATGAAAACTGCACTACATAGGCCTACTGCTCACATTAAAGTACTACTCATGCTCCACCACTCACCCATGAATTTATTCAACCTTTTTTCAAAGCCCCCCAACTAACTGATTTTAATGCTGCTTCTTGGCAAATTTGTTCCATTCACTTCAAGCTTTTACCAAATCCATTTTTTTTTACCTTTTTTTCCAACATGCGGGCTGCCTCCCACCAAGGAAAAGCCCCCCCCCCCCCCCCAAAAAAAAAAAAAATCATTCCACACAATCACTGTCTTTGCAGAGGCACACAGATACAGTTCAGACGTCACGCCAAATAGCAAATACCCCAAATCCTTCCTTTAAAAGTGTGCGGGCATTTTACTTGCCACCTCCAAAACTGAGCTTACCAGTATGAATCCACTGTAAGAGTTGTCTGTCATATTTGGAGCATTATATTCATGAACCCCTATTATTACTAACATTAGTACAGCCTCTCCTCACTTAATGACAGATTTTCAGTTCCTGAGACCACGTCGTAAAATGAATTCGTCGCTAAGTGAGGAGAATACTAGAATGGTAGTGAGTGTGTCAAACCATCTTTGGAATTGTTTTAGTGTCACATTTGTACTATTTTATAACATTTCTGTGTATATTTTTAAATGTTTACACAGTAGTGTACTGTATACTGAAATAACCGAATAGAGGAAATAAGCTCTAATATACATAATAGGTATGAATGCTGGTCAAAGAGGCTGTCATAAGTCCGAGGCATCAGTAAACGAGTACGTCGTTAAGCAAGGAGAGGCTGTACTTAATCTAAGGGGGGGGGGAAAAAAAAAAAAAAAAAAAAAAAAAAAGGAAAAAACTGAAAAAAATCTAAAATTCAGGTTTAGTAGATTAGAAAATGGAAAAATGTACATTACATAAATATACATACACAGACTTGAGCCCTGGAGGTTGGAAATATAAGTACTACCTGCAATTCATAGGATTCAAGATGTTTTAGTTCAGGGGGTCATCTGGGGCATAGATTCAGAAATCACAGTGCACATGATTTTTTTTTTTGTACTTAACTCACTGGTCGTCTCCTGCCAAGGCAGGGTGACCCCCCCCCCCCCCCAAAAAAAAAAAAAAAAAAAAACCCACTATCTTGAAGAGGTGTGCCAACACTACAGCTAAATGCCCCTCCAAACGTGGAATATCCCCCACCAGTTTCAGAGACAGGCACTGTTCCTTCCCCACCTCCAGGGCAAAAGTCTGGCTAATCAGTCTCCCTGAATCCCTTTATAAATGTATCTTGTTCACTCCAACAGTATGCCAAATCATAAAAACTACTTGCCCTCATTCACTCTATCTAACAACCTGGACATCCAAGTCCCTTTACCCATTTGTCCACCCTTTCCTTGGATGACCCCTAGATCTATACAACCTCCCAGTCATCCTGTTTTTCTTCTATCCCCTCAAAATGTCCAAACCACCTCAACAACCCCTCCTCAACCCTCTGGATAATACTCTTATAACCCTGCACCTCTTTCTAATCTCCAAACTACAAAATTCTCTGCACACATTGCCCTCAGACAACATCTCCAAACCCTCCACCTTGCTTGCAACTTTCATAACCTATGCTTCGCACAATGCAAGTGTGGTACCACTTATACATTTTTGCCTCCTGAACAAGTTCTTTGTCTCCACAGATGCCTCAATACACCACCCACCCTACTCCCTTCATCAGTTCTATTGATCACCTCATCTTTCACAGAACCCACTGGCTAACAGGCTCACTCCCAAAAATCAGGATATACATTTCATCCATATTACCTTCTTCCAATCTAATATCCATGCTTACATTACCTAAATTTATTTTGTTATCCTCATCACCTTGCACTTTTCTTGCTTACTTTTAATTTTTTTTTTACATACTATCCCAAATTCATCTACTAATCATTGCAAGTTCTCTAAAGAACCTCCCAAAAGCACCATGTCACTGGCAAAATGCAATTGACAACTCCCACTCTGGTACAGAGTCATGATCTTTCAATCCCACATTAGTATTCACTTCTTTTACAACCCCATCTGTAAATATGTTAAACAACCATGATAACATCACACATCCCTGTCTAAGGCCTACTTTCACTAGAAAATCTCCCTCTTTCCTATGTTGAGTGTGCACATTTGTTGGTAGTAGCTATCTTCCAAGCTACCAGAATTTATAGGTGCTAGAGTTTATTTTTATTCCTAAGGATTAATACTTTGCATTTTCTTCATTGATCTCCAGTTACTGCTTGTTTAACCTTAGCATTAATTTGTCCAAATTATTTTCAAGTTCTACTGAAATCCTTCAAATTCATTACTCTATTTTTGTGTCAGGAAAGTCGTGTCAATTCAAGGCTATTAATGAAGAATATGAACAAGGGCCCCAAAAATACATCCTTGTAGAATGCCACTTATGATTGGTACCCCCATTCAGCCTTCACTCCATGTATGACAAATCTTGGCTAACTTGACTAAAAGTGTGCCTGCATTTCAGTAGCATCTCTAAATTTGTCATACCAAAAATTTATAATATTTACACCAAAATGTTACATAAATATGGCACTCTTACTTGTCCATCGGAGAATATTAGCGTTTGTTCAATGCACCAAATGTACTCTTCATCAGTTTCACCTTTCCAGGCATACACTGGTACACCAGATTTGGCGATGGCTGCTGCTGCGTGGTCCTGAGTACTAAAGATGTTGCATGATGACCACTGAACTCTGCCCCAAGCTCAGTCTGACAAAATGGGATTTATTACGACTCAAGAAATCGTAATGACACGACTGCAAACAAACCATACCCCCGGCCAGGATTGAACCCGCGGTCATATACCTAGTTGGATGAATCTTATTGTGGCTAGCTGGTCTAAATGGCTAACGCGACGGGCTGGAGTTTCGAGACTGACCGCGGGGTTTAATCCCGGCCGGGGTATGGTTTTTGGGGTTTATTACCTATACGTACATTGTACTTTAGGAAGGTACTACTTTCTTTTAAACAACACGTGTAACATACTAAAGGCTATAGGTAAATAATGAAGATATGCTGCAGTACTGCAAATAAAATGCCAAACAATTTTATCTGGCCTTGAGTTTTAAGACTCGCTTGCTGCAAGTTTAATCCCCGCCTGTACCTTGGTTTGTTTGCAATCGTCATTACGATTTCATGAGTCATGTCAAGTTCATCCTAGCACCATGAATAGCCTGAAAGATTCTGGTCTTCCAGATTACCTAGTAAAAATACAGCTTCAATAGTCTGATACAATACTCTTTAAATGTAGCTGCAGAAGAAAGGAAACTATTATGAATACGTACCACAAAAACAACCACACTTTAAAGTACTTAAACCACTCACAAACCATCAAGCTCAAATGTTAAACCCACAGCAACCAAATGCAAATCCCTAAACCTACTAAATATTAATGTTACACATACTACAGTTCACATTAAATACTAAACCAATGCTTATGCAACTTAAAACACTTCTGGAATACTTTAACAAATATTACACTAAGAAGTTTCCCTACATTATGCAGTTTTTTTTACCCATATTTGTAATGCTATATCTAGCCAATTCACTATATGCAGAATGAATTTCCTCTTCCAATTGATCAACAATAAAGCCCAGCACCTCTACTTTTTAGCCATCTCATTAAATATAACTAAACTGGCTTTATTTTTTTTAACAAGTTCGCTGTCCCACACCCCCCCCCCCACCCCCCCCCCCCTCCCGCCAATGCAGGGTGACCCAAAAAGAAAAAAAATCTCCAAAAAGAAAATACATTCCGTCATTCACAACACCTTTTCACCTCACTCACCCACAATCACTGGCTTATACTAACAAAAAGCATACAGCAGTCCTACTGGCCAGTACTAGGCAAGTCCAACTCTTTCCCATCATGTCCCACTCTTCAACACAACTACTGTACAACCATAGTTTTCCTAAACATGAAAGTAGTCTTAGTGGCACATGCTATGCAGGTCCTACTCAATCACCTTTTCTTTTAAACAAAATTCGTAAGTCAAGAGATATGAAATACCAAAGTATCTGAATGTGAAATCAAGGACATAACTAAAACCAATTCACGACTCTTTTTTGTTTATCCTAGGTAATTCTATACATGGTGCAGCATGTTGGACAATTTATGTAAGCTTTTTGTTGTACCTTACCTGAATAAACTTACTAAATTATCTTTATACATGTAAGTATAATTTTCTTTTTAATGCGCCAACGGTCTGAGAGCACCTATTGCATAAAGTGAGACATGCATGTATCTGATGATATTTTTTTTGTTGCCCAAACCTCAATGGAAACTATAAAAAATAAGAGGGCCAAAATTGGAATACCATAACGGCTGGATGAATTAAAAAAACAATAAAATAATCGAAAACAAACCTCAACAATTTGTGTGATTAAATGTATGTATTAGTTTTAGGCTTTAAATACACCATTATTACAAGTTTTTTTAATTCTCTTTTTGAAATTAAGTCTGAATTAAATCAATAACCCCTTTGTACTGTCGCGGCAGTACAATAAAATCTTACAGGTGCCGGTGTTTGATGACGCATATACACGTCAAATTCCTAGCAGCATCAATCAAGCAAGAGAAAGCTGGTAGGGCCCACATTGAGAGAATAGGTCAGTGTGGTCATTGTGCACCATCTAAAAAAAAACCTGCAGCACTCAGTGCATAAATGAGAAAAAAAAACTCAGACCGTTTTTTTTATTAAAATGCCGACTTTGTGGTCTATTTTCGTATAGTAATATGGTTGTATTCTCGTTTTCTTGGTCTCATTTAATAGAATGGAAAACTTTATTATAGAATAATAGAGGTGATTTTTTGATTGATTTCACTAGAAAAAGAACCTGGAAAATGGAGCTCAAAGTTCATAAGTAAACAAATGTGTCATTGTCAATAAATGTCTCAAACTAGCCATTCTAATATGCAGTCCATGAATGGTTGATGTTATTATACAATAATTACAGTTTTGCAGTATTCCTGCATAATATAAGTCTTCTGTTTTTTGTTGAATAAAAATTCCAAAATAGAAAGCAAGAGTAATATCAGAGGGGCCAGAGACATGACTGATGAACAAAGAAAATGTTATTTTAGAGCCAGGAATGTCTGCATTGTGTCTTCAGGACCTTTTGGGGGGGGATTGGGGCCATATTTTTTAATTTTGTAAATTGGCCAAATGCAAATTTCTGACCACATTATTGGGTATTAAAATCGGTAAATGGGCATTTTCTTGTATTCTTAAATCGATAGACAAAAATGTCGTTTCTAAAGTGAAACAGCTATGAGTTTGGTCGACAGAACAACGGCATTAGCCAAAAATAGGGCTCAAAGTGGGCGAAATAGCCGATTTGTCAATACGGCCGAGCTCCCTAACCTGCGAGAGCCATAATTGTTCCGTCAGTTTTCCATCAAATTTTCGCTTTTTTTTTGTTGTGTCATTACAATCGGGAAAAGCTTCTCTATCATTTCATAAGAATAATTTTTTTTTTTTTTTAAAATTTTGCGACACCATTGAGACACCTCAGGATTGGGGGTTGCGACCAGTCAAGGGGATTAATATAATAAATTTTCACTAAAATACTCAATTTTCACTCAAATTTCATTTTTATATTTAAAACACCTTAAATGGTCCAAAAGAAATAAGAACATTAAATTCGTAGTGTCTACTAAAGTAGATGCTACTTTTTTATACATATTTTCAAATATAGACAAAAAAAATGTAATAAAAGTTTTTTACACATATTTCAAATTAAAAAAAAAGATCTACAATTTTGTACACTACTTTCAGATGTTGAAAAAAACATATATACAGTTCAAGCTGCCCCCAGCAACACATAAGGGATTACCCACAGACCCCTGGCGTCCTTCAAGCTGGCACTGGACAAGCACCAAAAGTCAGTTCCTGATCAGCCGGGCTGAGGCTCTTCAGATGACGTTGGTTTTGCGTGCAGCCAGCAGCAACAGGCCTGTTTGATCAGGCTCCTGAACACTCAGGAGGCCTGGTCCACAGACCGGCCAGGTGCATTGACCCCCGGAACTCTCTCCAGGAAACTCCCTTAAATACGTTTTGACCATTTAAGGGTTAAAGACTTACATTTATAAACACAGACCAATAAAATTTTATTCTTACCCTATTAGCTATATTATCAATCCTAGCTTTGGATTGCCTAAAATGCTATGCTAGCTATGGGCCTTTTCCTTGCAAAAGAAAGTACAGTTGACCTGATTGTAACTAACTTCTTAGGAAACGTATATTCTCAGATTTATCCGGATAAATTTGTCAAGACTTTTATTTGTAATGTGCGGAAATTTACCTGTACCATTTCAGTTAGTGTGCCATTAAAAACAAATTTTACCCTTTCTTTTTAAGAATTTAGGAACAGTGCAAAAGAACAATCATCATACTAATGAACTGCAGATTACCTAGGATACCCGCCCCGAAAAAATAAAAAGGCAGACTGATACAACACACGTACAAAGTCAAAAATAATACAACATACATTACTGTGCTTTTTTATTTTTTTAACCACAACAGCCATCTCCCACCAAGGCAAGGGTGACCTAAAAGAAAGTTTTCTTTTAAATTTAGTAATTATACAGTAGGGGTTACTATCCCTTTTGGTCCTGGCATTTGTAGGTCCCTCCTAGACAACGCCACTGAGAATGGATGTCTCCGACTTCCCCATGGAGAAATACACAAATGATATACATGTTCCATTACTCAAAATAGAAGACATACATTATCATCAAGTAAACCCTAGTGTAAAACACTACTTACTGTAACCATGGAATTTACCCCAACCACAATTTATTACGCTATACTTTGAAAATATATGGTATTGGTAAGTATATTCTACTTGGAAAATAATTAATATACAAGACTATTATAAAGTTTTCAGTATTGATTACTGACTGTATTCTAATTTACCTCTGTATACTGTACAACACGATGAAAAAAACTAAACTGTCTCTGACCACAGTCAGCAAAAAAATTACTTCAGATTTAACCTGAGAAAAGTAAAAAAATTAAAAACTATCACTCACAAGTGTTTCATTGAGTAACAGCTGTCCTGGATGGTCATATGGAGACAGCCTTCCACTCTCTCGGCACCCTCAGTGGCTCTCTGCCCCATACTTCTTGCGCAGACTCATTAGTCCCTGGCATTACTTTCTCGCCATGATTATTTTCCTTGCGACCATAGGTCGGGCTAGATGATGTCGCTGAAATATAAAGTTGCATTAAAGGACTCCATGTTTATAATATACATGTAATCACAAGTCCAATATATTATCAGTTTAATTTAAATTTAAACAAAGATTATCATTACCTTGTGGTAAAACAAATATTTGGCTTTAATTAGTTATCTCAGGAAATTTTTTATAAAATAATAGCTATTTTCTATAATATAGCGATATTAATTATTAGAAAGATAAACTTGAATAATAGTAATTTAATAAAAACAATTAATCTGTAATAGTTAATTTAAACCTTTACATTATATACAGCACACTGCTAAAGTTTGCTGTTGTTGCAAATTAATAAACTAGGTACAACACAGGTGTTTCCCAAATTATAATACTGAAATAATAGTTCAAGTCTGAGCTTACTTCTTGTCGAATATATGATATAACACAGGCCAAATGCTATTAAAATCAAAACTAAGCACTAAACCCCAATGGGTCATACAGCTCCGGAGGTCAAATGATAAAAAATTCAACAACTTTGGAAAACATTTTTTTACCAAATTTCTAAATGTAAAAATAAATGAATAATTATTATAATTATGTAATGAAATAATGATGCCGATGATATCCTATCAAGAAAACAACCTGAGGTACTATCTTATCTTATGGACAATTATAAAATATATATAGGCGAGAGATCAATTCAATACCCAAGTGAACATTCTGACTGCTCCTTAACTAGCCACTTGACTTAGAAACGACACTTGAGATTCTTATTATAATTATTATTATGTATTAATATTAATATTATAATCAAGGTGGAAAGCGCATAAAACGCGGAGGATTGTACGGTGGGATCGCCCTGGGGGGGGGGATGTGGAAGGTATTCATGCTTAATTCGGCGGGAACTGTAGCACAAGATCCAATCCCTAAATCAAGAGGCCATACACCAACATCAAGGAACCTTCCCTTGAGGGGAGACACTTGAGACAAACTGTAAATCCAGTGTTATACAGTGGGAAGGCGCTAAACTTTTCCGAGTCTCGTAACAAAACCAATGGAAGCAAATTGGGTTTTTGATCGGAAAAGGAAAGCTCAAAATCCTTGGATGAAGAGCACTGCCCGTCGCGGAAATCCAAAGTAATTTTCCCCTTTAACCCTTGAAGGTGTATTAAGAGTAGCGATATAATAAATTTGAGAGGAAGCTGCTAATGCCACCAAGATTAGTGTACCTTCTACACACTCACATTCTTACAGAACAAGATCACTAACTAAACCCCGTCCCGAGCCCGGTTAAGAATACAGCAACCCACATAAAATATTAATTCACAGAAGAATCTGGCTTGTTTCAGGGGTGATTTGAAAGCGTCCAGGGTGCTCGATGAGCTCATGTGCACTCAATGGTGACAAATGAGTCTCACCACGGCCCCAAAATGGGCGTTAAACAACCCGTTCTACCACTGATGATCACAACACAGTCACCCACCAACTTTGAAAGGAGGCTTGGAAAGTCATGGTTAGCGTGTAGAGTGAAGCAGAGACAAGTATCACAGAGGTTCCGTGTTGGTGCGCTAGACTCGACGGTAACAGGGACCTGCGCCGGCTTCCGCCACTCTTAAATACCCTCTGCTTCCTCCCCCCCTTTCCCCGCCAACACTCAAACATCCCCCACCACTTTCTCCCAAACTTCCCCCACCATCCTCCAAACTTCCATCCTTATCCAAACTTTTCTCTCATCCTCTTAAAATTTTCCCCAAACTCTAACCTTTCCACACCAAACATCGCCCTACCGTCCCTAACCTTCCCAGATTCCCCAATCACAACTACCCATGTACCTAAATCAACTTAAAACTTCCCACCCCTTACATAAACTTACTCTGACAGCGGATAGATATGGGACTAGGCTCAACCTTTATTGAATGTTCGTCCAAAAGCGCCAATATAAATGCTGAATTGCCTGACGGGCAGAACATCCTAAAAAAAATTGTGTTAGTTTAGCGTAATATCTCTCAATAATAAACAATTGTTCCACAAGAAATAATTTGTGCCGGGGTACTGATAGCAAGTTATATATTTTATAAAAAGGAAAATAAAACGTGATTTCATCAAAAAGAACCGGATCTACATATATAATTAATCCATTCCCTTGATAATAGTTAAAACTTACCTATTTTCCCTCATTTTCAACTTTTAAATGTGTCATTTACGATTATCGTGAGTCATGTAATAATGTTGGTAGTGGATAATAATCTGACTTTTTTGGGTTATCCTAGGTTCTCTACAATATATATTTATTGTATAATATAATCTATGCAAAAGTATTTGTGTATACCTGAAATAAAACTTACTAACAGCAGCAACACTAACAGGAACAGCAGCACCTTTGTCTCACCACTATCAGAAACCCGAGTCCGGGTCCTTTTGTTATGAACTCAACGCTTAACACTGACAGACACCAAGTCTGACAGACATCATTATGTCAGTAGAGATAAAAAAAAAACAGGAAAACCATCTTGACACAGCAGCATAGACTTGAGAGACGGAAAATATGTTTTCAATCTAATATAAATGATAAGACTGATAAATCAGGACATAGATGGGCTGCCTGCATAGTCATAGACACTAGAAAGTCTTTAGTTCATAAACTTAAAAAAGTAAACGAAAAAACGAGGAAGGTGAAGATTATATAAGAAATGCATAAGCAACGAGAAGCAGAAATCTGGTGAGAGTAAAGTTTAAAATTGAGTATGGTACCGAGCATAATACACACAAGAGCTGGTACGTGACCTATACTCTTATTGATATATGTCAATTGTCTCCTAGTTTCCAGAATCATATATTGGAATTGCTCTCAGATGACGTCAATCTGGTCATGGGAAACAAAACTAAGACCGTAAAACATAGAAAAAAAATTGCAAAATATAATTGACGGCTACAGGAACGATGTACTCCATTCACAAACACCCTTGAAAATCCAAGCAGCTCGCCAGCAAAAATAAAATTGTACTTGTGTAACTTGACACACTAATAATAACCAGTAAACTTTCGCAGCAGCATCACAGCAACATCATCCCGTAGATACAGTTTAAAATTACAGCACATCAACTGTAATATTATAGAGCCATCCAAGAGCAACCAACAGTAGCAAAGTAAATATAACCATCACAGAAACAGAAAGCAGCACACAGTGCTGTCACCACAGTAGGAATGATACAGCAACACTACATCAGCAAGAGGACACTGCAGCAGTAGGACACAGCACACTACAACAAAACAGCGGATGTGCACAGCAACAGCAGTAGGACACCACAACCCACTAAAACAGGAGGGACACAGCACACCACAGCAGCAGGATTTGCACAGTCACACCACAAGCAGCAGGAGTGGCACAGCACACCACCACAGCAGCAGAGTGGTACAGCACACCACAGCATCAGTAGGACACAGAGCACACCAACAGCACAGGAGAACACAGCACAACTAACAGAAGCAGGAGGGACACAACACACCAAACCAGAAGAAGGGACACATCACACCACAACAGCAGGAGGGAGCATAACACACCACAGCAGCATGAGGGGACACAACACGAACCCACAGCAGCAGGAGGGACAAACAACACCACAGCAGCAGGAGGACACAACACCCCACAGCACAGGAGGGACATAGCACATCACAGCAGTAGGAGGGACAACAACACACCACAGCAGCAGAGGGCACAACACACCACAGCATCAGGAGGGACACAAACACAACCAACAACAGCAGGAGGGACACAACAACACCACAAGCAGCAGGAGGACCACAACACACCACACCAGCAGGAGGGACCACAACAGACAACCACAGCAGCAGGAGGACACAACACACCACACCAGCAGGAGGGACACAACACACACACCACACCCAGCAGAGGGACACAGCACACCACAGCGCAGGGATGGACACAACACACCACACCCAGCAAGGAGGGACACAACACACCACGAGCCACAGGAGGGACACAGCACACACAGCAAGCAAGGAGGGACACAACACACCACAGCAGCAGGAGGGACACAACACACCACAGCATGCAGGAGGGACACAACACACCACACACAGCAGAGGACACAACACAACCACAGCACAGGAGGGACACAACACTCACACCAGCATCAGGAGTGGACACAACAAACACACCACACCAGCAGGAGGGACACAACACACCACACAGCTGCAGGAGAAACACAGCAGCAGAGGGACACAGCACACCACAGCACCGGGAGGACACTACACAAAACCACAGCAGCAGGAGGGACATAAACACCACAGCATCAAGGAGGGACATAACACACCACTAGCAGCAGGAGGACCACAACAACACCCCACAGGAGCAGGAGAAACACAGCAGCAGGAGGGACACAGCACACCACAGCAGCAGGAGGGACACAACACAACCACAGCAGCAGGAGAAACACGCAGCAGGAGGGACACCACACACCACAGCAGCAGGAGGGACACCAACACACCACAGCAGCAGAGAAACACAGCAGCAGGAGGGACACAACACACCACAGCAGCAGAGGACACAACAGACACACAGCAGCAGGAGGACATAATCACACCACAGCAGCAGGAGGGACACAACACACCACAGCAGCAGGAGGGACAACAACACACCACAGCAGCAGAGGTACACAACACACCAGCGAGGCAGCAGAGAACCCAGCAGCAGCGGGACACAACACCACAGCATCAGGAGAAACACAGTCGAGCAGAGGGACACAACACACCACAGGCAGCAGGAGAAACACAGCCGCTGAGGTACACACACACCACAGCCACAGGAGAAACACAGCACCAGAGGGACACAACACACCACAGCAGCAGGAGAAACACAGCAGCAGAGGGAACACAACACACCACAGCAGCAGGAGAACACAGCAGCAGGAGGGACATAACAACACCCACCAAGCAGGAGGGCCACAACACACCACACCAGCAGAGGGACACAGCACACCACAGCAGCAGGAGGGACACAACACACCACAGCACAGGGAGGTACGACAACACACCACACCAGCAGGAGGGACACAACACCCCACACCAGCAGGAGGTACACAACACACCACACAGCAGAGGGACAACACACACCAACAGCAAGCAGGAGGGACACAACACAACCACAGCAGCAGAAGGGACACAGACACACCACAACACCAGCATGAGTGACACAACACACCAAAGCAGCAGGAGGGACACAACACACCCCACCAGCAGGAGGGACAACAACACAAGGACCACAGCAGGCAGGAAGGTACACACACAGCCACACCACAGGATGGACACAACACACCACAGCAAGCAGAGAGGTACACAGCACACCACAGCAGCATGAGGGGAACACAAACATCACCACAGCAGCCAGGAGGGAACACAACACACCACAGCTGCATGAGGGACACAACACACCACAGCAGCAGAGGGACACAACACCACCAAAGCAGCAGGAGCGACATTAGCACACCGCGCCGCAGGAGGACAATAGCACACCCCGACAGCAGTCAGAAGGTAACACAGCACACCGCACACATCAGAGGGACACAGCACACCACACAGCAGTACTGACACATCACACCACAGCCAGCGAAGGACATAGGCACACCACACCAGAGCAGGAGGGACAACAGCACGACCCCAAAAACATCAGCAGGAGGGACCCTAGCACACCACAACCACAGCACAGAGAGGACACATGCACAACACCACACAGCAGGGGGACACAACACACCCACAGCAGCAGGAGGGACACAACACACCACAACAGCAGAGGTACACAACACACCAGAGCAGCATCAGAGGTACACAGACACGCCACCTGCAGCAGAGGGACACAACACACCACAGCAGCTAGGAGGGACACAACACACCACAGCAGCAAGGGGGACACAACACACCACCAGCAGTGTGGCACAGAGGGACACAACGACACCACATCAGCAGAGCATACACAGCACACGCACAGCAGCAAGGGTACCAACACACCACATCAGCAGGAGGGACACACACACACAGCTAGCCAGAGGACACAACACACCTCAGCAGCAGGAGGGACACAACACACCACATCAGCAGAGGGACACAACACACTACAGCAGCAGAGGACTACAGCACACCACAGCAGCAGGAGGGACACAACACACCACAGCAGCCCCAGGATGGACCAGCACAACCACAAGCATCAGGAGGGACACAGCACACCACAGCAGCATAAGACACCACAACACACCACACAGCAGAAGGACACAAAACACAACAGCAGCTATGAGGGACACACACGACCACAGCACAGAGGACACAACCCCAACACAGCAGGAGGGACACAGCACACCACAACCACAGCAGCAGGAGGGACACAACACACCACACAGCAGCAGGAAGGGAACACAAAACAACACATGGGCACAGAGGGACACAACACACCACAGCAGCAGGAGGTACATCAGCACAACCACACCAGCAGGAGGGACACAGCACACCAACAGCGGCAGGAGGTACACCGCGCACACCAACAGCAGCAGATGGACACAACACACCACAAGCATCAGAGATTACACAGCACACCACAGGCAGCAGGAGGGACACAACACACCACAGCAAGCGGAAGGACACAACACACCACAACAGCAGGAGTGCCAACAGCACACCACATCAGCAGGAGAAACACGCAGCAGAGGGACACATCACAACAACACCACACCAGCAGAGGGACACAACATACCACGCCAGCCGAGGACACAGCACACCACATCAGCAGGAAGGGACACAGCACACATCACAGGAGGGACACAGCACACCCACATCAGCAGGAGGGACACATGCACACCACAATCAGCAGAGAGGTACAACAGCACACCACATCAGCAGGAAGGGGAACACAGCACACCACATCACAGAGGGACACAGCACAACCCAACCAATCAGCAGAGGGACACAGCACACCACACCAGCAGAGGGACACAGCACACCGACATCAGCAGGAGGCCACAGCAAACCACACCAGCAGAGGGCCACAGCACACACCACACAGCAGGAGGGACACAAGCACACCACACCAGCAGGAGGACACAGCACACCACACCAGCAGGAGGGACACAGCACCCACATCAGCATGAGGGACAACAGCACACCCACCGCCATCAGCAGGATGGACACAGCACTACCACACCAGCAGTAGGGACACACAGCACACACATCAGCAGGAGACCACAGCACACCACACCAGCAGAGGGACACAGCACACCCAACATCACAGGAGGGACACAGCACACCACACCATCATGAGTGACACAGCACACCACCATCAAAGCAGCAGGATGGGACACGACACACCACAAGCATCCTGAGTGACGACAACACAACCAACCACATCAGATGACCACAACACACCACTAGCAGTCCTGAGGAAGCACAACACGCCACAGCAGCAGGAGGGACACATCGCCGGGCCACAGCAGCAGGAGGGACACAACACACCACAAGCAGCAGTAGAGGACACACGCACACCACAGCATGCAGGAGGGACAACAGATACACACGCATAGCATCAGGAGGCCACAACACACCAAAAGGAGTCAGAGGTGCCACAACACACCACAGCAGCAGAAGGGACACAGCACACCACAGCAGCAGAGGGACACAGTACAACACCACACCACAGAGGGGAACACAACACTCCACAGCATCGGAGGGACACAAACACACCACAGCCAGCAGAGGTACACACACAGCACACCATCAGGAGGACACAAACACACCACAGCGAGCAGGAGGTAACACAACATACCACAGCAGTAGGAGTGGACAACAGCACACCTCAGCACAGGAGGGACACAACACACCCACAGCACAGGAGGTACAGACCAGCACAGCACACCAGCAGGAGGACACCACACACCACAGCAGCAGGAAGGTACACAACATACCACAGCAGCAGTGAGGGACACAGCACACCACAGCAGCATGAGGGGAACACAGCAAAACCTAAGCAGCAGAGGGACACAGCACACCAGCAGCATGCAGGAGGAACAACAGCACACCACAGTAGCAGGAGGTACACAGCAGCAGGAGGTACACAGCACACCCAGCAGCAGGAGGTACACAAGCACACCACAGCAGCAGGAGGTACACATGCACAACACAGCAGCAGGAGGTACAAACAAGCACAACCACAGGGCAGCAGGAGGTACGCAGCACACCACAGCAAGCAGGAAGGTACACTAGCACACCACAGCAGCAGGCGTACACAGCACACGCACAGCAGCAGGAGATTACACAACACAAGGCCACAGCAGCAATTGAGTACACAGCACACCACAGCAGCAGGAGGTCCATAACACACACCACAGCATACAGGAGGGTACACACACACCACAGCAGTAGGTGAAGATACACGCACACCACGAGCAGCAGGAGGGACACAACCACCACAGTAACAGGAGGTTACACAGCACACCACAGCAGCATGAGGTACACAGCACACCACACAGCAACAGGAGGTACAACAAGCACACCACAGCAGCAGGAGGTACACAGCACACCACAGCAGTAGGAGATACACAGCACACCACAGCAGCGGAGGGGACCCCCCCCCAACACAACCACAGCAGCTGGGAGGTACACAGCACACCACAGCACAGAAGGTACACAGCACACCACAGCAGTAGGAGATACACAGCACAACCACAGCAGCAGGAGGGACACAACACACCCACAGCAGCAGGAGGGACATAACACACCACAGCAGCAGGAGGACACAACACACCACAGCAGCAGGAGGTACACAACACAGTCACAGCAGTAGGAGGGACACAGCAACACCACCGCAGTAGGGAGGGACATAGCACAGCACAGCAAGCAGGAGGGACACAACACTCCACAGCAGCATGGAGGGACCAAACACACCACAGCAGCAGGAGGTACACAGCACACCACACAGTAGAGATAACATAGCAAAAAAAGAAAAAAACAGCATAACACCACAGCAGCAGGAGGGACACAACACACCCACACCAGCAGGAGGACACAAACACAAACCACAGCAGCAGCGTACACAACACACCACAACCAAGCAGGAGGAACACAGCACACCACACCAGCAGGAGGGACAACAACAACACCACACCACAGGAGGAACACTAACAACACCACACCAGCAGGAGGGACACAGCACACACATCAGCAGGAGGGACACAACACACCACAGCATCAGAGGGACACAGCACGACGCCACGCAGCAGGAGGGACACAACCACGCACAACACAGGAGGGACACAACACTACCACATCAGCAGGAAGGACACAGCACACCACATCAGCAGGAGGACACAACACACCACAGCAGCAGGAAGGGACACAGCACACCACAGCAGCAGGAGGTGACACAACACACCATATACAGGCAAGCAGGAGGTACACAACACACCCACATCGAGCAGAGGGACACAGCACACCACACCGAGCAGAGGGACACAACACACCACAGCAGCAGGAGGGACAACAGCCACCACAGCAGCAGAGGGCATAACACACCACAGCATCAGGAGGGACACAGCACACCACAGCAGCAGGAGGGACACACCACACCACACCAGCAGGAGGGACACAGCACACCACACCCACAGGAGGGACACAACACACCACAGCAGCAGGGAGGGGACACAGCACAACCACAGCATCAGAGGGACACAACACACCACACCAGCAGGAGGGACACAGCCACACACAGCAGCAGGAGGAACACAACACACCACAATCAGCAGGATGGACACAGCACACCACTTCAGCAGGAGGGACAACAGCAACACGCACACCAGCAGAGGGACACAGCACACCAACATCAGCAGGAGGGACACAGCACACCAACAGCCACACCCACACCAGCAGGAAGACACAGCACACCCACACAGCAGAGGGCCACAACACACCACAGCAGCAGGAGGGACACAACACACCACAGCAGCAGTAGGACACAACACACCACAGCAGTAGAGGGACACAACACACCACAGCAGCAGGAGTGGATACAACACACCACAGCAGCAGGAGGGACACAACACACTTCACACAGCGTAGGGACACAACACACCACGCAGCAGTAGGGACCACAGCACACCACAGCAGGCAGGAAGGGACACAACACACCCACAACAGCAGGAGGGTACAACAACACAACACAGCAGCAGGAAGGGACACAACACACCACCAGCAGCAGAGGGACACAACAGCATAGACCACAGCAGCAGGAGGGACACAACACAACCACAGCTGCATGATGGACACAACAGACAACCACATCAAGCAGGAGGGACCCAGCACACCACAGCAGCAGGATGAACACAGCACACCACAGCAGCAGGAGGGACACACAACACACCACAGCAGCAGAGGGACACAACACACCACAGCAGCAGGAGGGACACAACACACCCACAGCAGCAGGAGGGACACAACACAACACACCGACAGCAGCAGGGAGGACACAACACACCACAGCATAGCAGAGGACTCAACCACACCACAGCAGCAAGGAGGTGACACAAACACACCACAGCAGCAGGAGGGACACAACACACCACGAGCAGCATGAGATACACAACACACCACAGCAGCAGATGTACAACAACACACCACAGCAGCAGGAGATACACAGGCAGCAGGAGGTACACAGCACATCCACAGCAGCAGGAAGGACACAACACACCACATCAGCAGGAGGGACACAGCACACCACGCAGCAGAGAAACACAGCACAGGAGAAACACAGCAGCAGGAGGGACATTAAGCACACCACACACCAGCAGAGGGACACAGCACACCACATCAGCAGTGAGGGACACAGCACACCACACGCAGGAGGGACACAGCACACCACATTCAGCAGTGGACACAGCACAACCACATCAGCAGTAGGGACAACCGCACACCACAGCAGCAGGAGGACACAGCACACGCACATCAGCAGGAGGGACACAGCACAACCACATCAGCAGAGGGACAACAGCACACCACATCACAGGAGGGACACAGCACACCACATCAGCAGGAGGGACACAGGCACACCACAACTCCACACCAGCAGGGAGGGACGAACAGCACACACAGCAGCAGGAGGGACACAGCACACCAAATCGAGCAGTAGGGGCACAGCACACCACACCAGCAGGAGGACCAGGCACACACATCAGCAGAGTGACACAGCACACCACATCACAGGAGGGACACAGCAAGACACCCAGCAGCTGGAGGGACACAGCACACCACACCAGCAAGGGACACAGCACACCACATCAGCAGGAGGGACACAGCACACACATCAGCAGGAGGGACACAGCACACCACAACAGCAGGAGGACACAGCAACACCACATCATCAGGATGGACACATGCCACCACATCAGCAGAGGGACACGACACACACACAGCACAGCACAGAGGAACACAGCAAGCACAACCACACCAGCAGGAGGGGACACAGCACACCACGATCACAGTAGGGAACACAGCACACCACAACCAGCAGGAGGGACACAGCACAACCACATCAGCAGGAGGGACACAGCACACCACACCAGCATGAGGGACCACAGCACACCACATCCAGCAGGAGGGACACGACACAACACCCCAGCAGCAGGCAGGGACACAGCTCACACGCACTAACCAGCAGGAGGGACACAGCACACACCCACATCGAGCATGAGGGACACAACACGACCACACCGCAGGAGGGACACAGCACACCACATCAGCAGGAGGACACAGCACAGCCACACCAGCAGGAGGGACACAGCACACCACATCAGCAGGAGGGACACACGACAACACCACAGCAGCAGGAGGGACAACAACACACCACTAGCAGCATGAGGGTACACAGCACACCACACCAGCAGAGGGGACACCAGTACATACCCCCCCGGCCAGGATTGAACCCCTCGGTCATATACCTAGTCTATGGATGAAACTTTATTGTGGCTACTGGTCTATGGCTAACGCGACGGGCAGGAGTTTTCGAGACTTGACCCGGTTCAAATCCCGGCCGGGGGTATGGTTTTGGGATTTATTACCTATACGTACTTGTACTTAGGAAGGTACTTTACTTTCTTTTAAACAACACGTGTAACACACAAAAGGCTAAAAGGTAAATAATGAAGATATTCTGTCATTATCTGCAAATAAAATGCCAAACAATTTATCTGGCCTTGAGTTTTAAGACTTCGCTTGCTGCAAGTTTTAATCCCCGCTGTACCTTGTTTGTTTGCAAACCGTCATTAACGAATTCATGAGTCATGTTCAAGTACATCCCTAGCACATGGGGTGGAATAGCCTGAAGTATTCTGGGCTCCGATTACCTAGTAAAATACAGCTCAATGAGTCTGAACAATACTCTTTAAATGTTGCTGGTCAGAAGAAAGGAAACTAGTATGGAATAGTACTCTACAAAAACAACCACAGTCTTATTAAAGTATTAAACCACTCACAAACCATCAAGCTCAAATGTCTTAAACCCACAAGCAACCTAATGCAGAATGCCCTAAACCTACTAAAGTATTTAATGTTTACACATACTACAAGTTCGGGCATTAAATACTAAACCAAGCTTATGCAACTTAAAACACTTCTGGAATACTTTAACAAATATTACACTAAGAAGATTCCCTACATTATGCAGTTTTTTTTACCCATATTTGTAATGCTATATCTAGCCAATTCACTATATGCAGAATGAATTTCCTCTTCCAATTGATCAACAATAAAGCCCAGCACCTCTACTTTTTAGCCATCTCATTAAATATAACTAAACTGGCTTTATTTTTTTTAACAAGTTCGCTGTCCCACACCCCCCCCCCCACCCCCCCCCCCCTCCCGCCAATGCAGGGTGACCCAAAAAGAAAAAAAATCTCCAAAAAGAAAATACATTCCGTCATTCACAACACCTTTTCACCTCACTCACCCACAATCACTGGCTTATACTAACAAAAAGCATACAGCAGTCCTACTGGCCAGTACTAGGCAAGTCCAACTCTTTCCCATCATGTCCCACTCTTCAACACAACTACTGTACAACCATAGTTTTCCTAAACATGAAAGTAGTCTTAGTGGCACATGCTATGCAGGTCCTACTCAATCACCTTTTCTTTTAAACAAAATTCGTAAGTCAAGAGATATGAAATACCAAAGTATCTGAATGTGAAATCAAGGACATAACTAAAACCAATTCACGACTCTTTTTTGTTTATCCTAGGTAATTCTATACATGGTGCAGCATGTTGGACAATTTATGTAAGCTTTTTGTTGTACCTTACCTGAATAAACTTACTAAATTATCTTTATACATGTAAGTATAATTTTCTTTTTAATGCGCCAACGGTCTGAGAGCACCTATTGCATAAAGTGAGACATGCATGTATCTGATGATATTTTTTTTGTTGCCCAAACCTCAATGGAAACTATAAAAAATAAGAGGGCCAAAATTGGAATACCATAACGGCTGGATGAATTAAAAAAACAATAAAATAATCGAAAACAAACCTCAACAATTTGTGTGATTAAATGTATGTATTAGTTTTAGGCTTTAAATACACCATTATTACAAGTTTTTTTAATTCTCTTTTTGAAATTAAGTCTGAATTAAATCAATAACCCCTTTGTACTGTCGCGGCAGTACAATAAAATCTTACAGGTGCCGGTGTTTGATGACGCATATACACGTCAAATTCCTAGCAGCATCAATCAAGCAAGAGAAAGCTGGTAGGGCCCACATTGAGAGAATAGGTCAGTGTGGTCATTGTGCACCATCTAAAAAAAAACCTGCAGCACTCAGTGCATAAATGAGAAAAAAAAACTCAGACCGTTTTTTTTATTAAAATGCCGACTTTGTGGTCTATTTTCGTATAGTAATATGGTTGTATTCTCGTTTTCTTGGTCTCATTTAATAGAATGGAAAACTTTATTATAGAATAATAGAGGTGATTTTTTGATTGATTTCACTAGAAAAAGAACCTGGAAAATGGAGCTCAAAGTTCATAAGTAAACAAATGTGTCATTGTCAATAAATGTCTCAAACTAGCCATTCTAATATGCAGTCCATGAATGGTTGATGTTATTATACAATAATTACAGTTTTGCAGTATTCCTGCATAATATAAGTCTTCTGTTTTTTGTTGAATAAAAATTCCAAAATAGAAAGCAAGAGTAATATCAGAGGGGCCAGAGACATGACTGATGAACAAAGAAAATGTTATTTTAGAGCCAGGAATGTCTGCATTGTGTCTTCAGGACCTTTTGGGGGGGGATTGGGGCCATATTTTTTAATTTTGTAAATTGGCCAAATGCAAATTTCTGACCACATTATTGGGTATTAAAATCGGTAAATGGGCATTTTCTTGTATTCTTAAATCGATAGACAAAAATGTCGTTTCTAAAGTGAAACAGCTATGAGTTTGGTCGACAGAACAACGGCATTAGCCAAAAATAGGGCTCAAAGTGGGCGAAATAGCCGATTTGTCAATACGGCCGAGCTCCCTAACCTGCGAGAGCCATAATTGTTCCGTCAGTTTTCCATCAAATTTTCGCTTTTTTTTTGTTGTGTCATTACAATCGGGAAAAGCTTCTCTATCATTTCATAAGAATAATTTTTTTTTTTTTTTAAAATTTTGCGACACCATTGAGACACCTCAGGATTGGGGGTTGCGACCAGTCAAGGGGATTAATATAATAAATTTTCACTAAAATACTCAATTTTCACTCAAATTTCATTTTTATATTTAAAACACCTTAAATGGTCCAAAAGAAATAAGAACATTAAATTCGTAGTGTCTACTAAAGTAGATGCTACTTTTTTATACATATTTTCAAATATAGACAAAAAAAATGTAATAAAAGTTTTTTACACATATTTCAAATTAAAAAAAAAGATCTACAATTTTGTACACTACTTTCAGATGTTGAAAAAAACATATATACAGTTCAAGCTGCCCCCAGCAACACATAAGGGATTACCCACAGACCCCTGGCGTCCTTCAAGCTGGCACTGGACAAGCACCAAAAGTCAGTTCCTGATCAGCCGGGCTGAGGCTCTTCAGATGACGTTGGTTTTGCGTGCAGCCAGCAGCAACAGGCCTGTTTGATCAGGCTCCTGAACACTCAGGAGGCCTGGTCCACAGACCGGCCAGGTGCATTGACCCCCGGAACTCTCTCCAGGAAACTCCCTTAAATACGTTTTGACCATTTAAGGGTTAAAGACTTACATTTATAAACACAGACCAATAAAATTTTATTCTTACCCTATTAGCTATATTATCAATCCTAGCTTTGGATTGCCTAAAATGCTATGCTAGCTATGGGCCTTTTCCTTGCAAAAGAAAGTACAGTTGACCTGATTGTAACTAACTTCTTAGGAAACGTATATTCTCAGATTTATCCGGATAAATTTGTCAAGACTTTTATTTGTAATGTGCGGAAATTTACCTGTACCATTTCAGTTAGTGTGCCATTAAAAACAAATTTTACCCTTTCTTTTTAAGAATTTAGGAACAGTGCAAAAGAACAATCATCATACTAATGAACTGCAGATTACCTAGGATACCCGCCCCGAAAAAATAAAAAGGCAGACTGATACAACACACGTACAAAGTCAAAAATAATACAACATACATTACTGTGCTTTTTTATTTTTTTAACCACAACAGCCATCTCCCACCAAGGCAAGGGTGACCTAAAAGAAAGTTTTCTTTTAAATTTAGTAATTATACAGTAGGGGTTACTATCCCTTTTGGTCCTGGCATTTGTAGGTCCCTCCTAGACAACGCCACTGAGAATGGATGTCTCCGACTTCCCCATGGAGAAATACACAAATGATATACATGTTCCATTACTCAAAATAGAAGACATACATTATCATCAAGTAAACCCTAGTGTAAAACACTACTTACTGTAACCATGGAATTTACCCCAACCACAATTTATTACGCTATACTTTGAAAATATATGGTATTGGTAAGTATATTCTACTTGGAAAATAATTAATATACAAGACTATTATAAAGTTTTCAGTATTGATTACTGACTGTATTCTAATTTACCTCTGTATACTGTACAACACGATGAAAAAAACTAAACTGTCTCTGACCACAGTCAGCAAAAAAATTACTTCAGATTTAACCTGAGAAAAGTAAAAAAATTAAAAACTATCACTCACAAGTGTTTCATTGAGTAACAGCTGTCCTGGATGGTCATATGGAGACAGCCTTCCACTCTCTCGGCACCCTCAGTGGCTCTCTGCCCCATACTTCTTGCGCAGACTCATTAGTCCCTGGCATTACTTTCTCGCCATGATTATTTTCCTTGCGACCATAGGTCGGGCTAGATGATGTCGCTGAAATATAAAGTTGCATTAAAGGACTCCATGTTTATAATATACATGTAATCACAAGTCCAATATATTATCAGTTTAATTTAAATTTAAACAAAGATTATCATTACCTTGTGGTAAAACAAATATTTGGCTTTAATTAGTTATCTCAGGAAATTTTTTATAAAATAATAGCTATTTTCTATAATATAGCGATATTAATTATTAGAAAGATAAACTTGAATAATAGTAATTTAATAAAAACAATTAATCTGTAATAGTTAATTTAAACCTTTACATTATATACAGCACACTGCTAAAGTTTGCTGTTGTTGCAAATTAATAAACTAGGTACAACACAGGTGTTTCCCAAATTATAATACTGAAATAATAGTTCAAGTCTGAGCTTACTTCTTGTCGAATATATGATATAACACAGGCCAAATGCTATTAAAATCAAAACTAAGCACTAAACCCCAATGGGTCATACAGCTCCGGAGGTCAAATGATAAAAAATTCAACAACTTTGGAAAACATTTTTTTACCAAATTTCTAAATGTAAAAATAAATGAATAATTATTATAATTATGTAATGAAATAATGATGCCGATGATATCCTATCAAGAAAACAACCTGAGGTACTATCTTATCTTATGGACAATTATAAAATATATATAGGCGAGAGATCAATTCAATACCCAAGTGAACATTCTGACTGCTCCTTAACTAGCCACTTGACTTAGAAACGACACTTGAGATTCTTATTATAATTATTATTATGTATTAATATTAATATTATAATCAAGGTGGAAAGCGCATAAAACGCGGAGGATTGTACGGTGGGATCGCCCTGGGGGGGGGGATGTGGAAGGTATTCATGCTTAATTCGGCGGGAACTGTAGCACAAGATCCAATCCCTAAATCAAGAGGCCATACACCAACATCAAGGAACCTTCCCTTGAGGGGAGACACTTGAGACAAACTGTAAATCCAGTGTTATACAGTGGGAAGGCGCTAAACTTTTCCGAGTCTCGTAACAAAACCAATGGAAGCAAATTGGGTTTTTGATCGGAAAAGGAAAGCTCAAAATCCTTGGATGAAGAGCACTGCCCGTCGCGGAAATCCAAAGTAATTTTCCCCTTTAACCCTTGAAGGTGTATTAAGAGTAGCGATATAATAAATTTGAGAGGAAGCTGCTAATGCCACCAAGATTAGTGTACCTTCTACACACTCACATTCTTACAGAACAAGATCACTAACTAAACCCCGTCCCGAGCCCGGTTAAGAATACAGCAACCCACATAAAATATTAATTCACAGAAGAATCTGGCTTGTTTCAGGGGTGATTTGAAAGCGTCCAGGGTGCTCGATGAGCTCATGTGCACTCAATGGTGACAAATGAGTCTCACCACGGCCCCAAAATGGGCGTTAAACAACCCGTTCTACCACTGATGATCACAACACAGTCACCCACCAACTTTGAAAGGAGGCTTGGAAAGTCATGGTTAGCGTGTAGAGTGAAGCAGAGACAAGTATCACAGAGGTTCCGTGTTGGTGCGCTAGACTCGACGGTAACAGGGACCTGCGCCGGCTTCCGCCACTCTTAAATACCCTCTGCTTCCTCCCCCCCTTTCCCCGCCAACACTCAAACATCCCCCACCACTTTCTCCCAAACTTCCCCCACCATCCTCCAAACTTCCATCCTTATCCAAACTTTTCTCTCATCCTCTTAAAATTTTCCCCAAACTCTAACCTTTCCACACCAAACATCGCCCTACCGTCCCTAACCTTCCCAGATTCCCCAATCACAACTACCCATGTACCTAAATCAACTTAAAACTTCCCACCCCTTACATAAACTTACTCTGACAGCGGATAGATATGGGACTAGGCTCAACCTTTATTGAATGTTCGTCCAAAAGCGCCAATATAAATGCTGAATTGCCTGACGGGCAGAACATCCTAAAAAAAATTGTGTTAGTTTAGCGTAATATCTCTCAATAATAAACAATTGTTCCACAAGAAATAATTTGTGCCGGGGTACTGATAGCAAGTTATATATTTTATAAAAAGGAAAATAAAACGTGATTTCATCAAAAAGAACCGGATCTACATATATAATTAATCCATTCCCTTGATAATAGTTAAAACTTACCTATTTTCCCTCATTTTCAACTTTTAAATGTGTCATTTACGATTATCGTGAGTCATGTAATAATGTTGGTAGTGGATAATAATCTGACTTTTTTGGGTTATCCTAGGTTCTCTACAATATATATTTATTGTATAATATAATCTATGCAAAAGTATTTGTGTATACCTGAAATAAAACTTACTAACAGCAGCAACACTAACAGGAACAGCAGCACCTTTGTCTCACCACTATCAGAAACCCGAGTCCGGGTCCTTTTGTTATGAACTCAACGCTTAACACTGACAGACACCAAGTCTGACAGACATCATTATGTCAGTAGAGATAAAAAAAAAACAGGAAAACCATCTTGACACAGCAGCATAGACTTGAGAGACGGAAAATATGTTTTCAATCTAATATAAATGATAAGACTGATAAATCAGGACATAGATGGGCTGCCTGCATAGTCATAGACACTAGAAAGTCTTTAGTTCATAAACTTAAAAAAGTAAACGAAAAAACGAGGAAGGTGAAGATTATATAAGAAATGCATAAGCAACGAGAAGCAGAAATCTGGTGAGAGTAAAGTTTAAAATTGAGTATGGTACCGAGCATAATACACACAAGAGCTGGTACGTGACCTATACTCTTATTGATATATGTCAATTGTCTCCTAGTTTCCAGAATCATATATTGGAATTGCTCTCAGATGACGTCAATCTGGTCATGGGAAACAAAACTAAGACCGTAAAACATAGAAAAAAAATTGCAAAATATAATTGACGGCTACAGGAACGATGTACTCCATTCACAAACACCCTTGAAAATCCAAGCAGCTCGCCAGCAAAAATAAAATTGTACTTGTGTAACTTGACACACTAATAATAACCAGTAAACTTTCGCAGCAGCATCACAGCAACATCATCCCGTAGATACAGTTTAAAATTACAGCACATCAACTGTAATATTATAGAGCCATCCAAGAGCAACCAACAGTAGCAAAGTAAATATAACCATCACAGAAACAGAAAGCAGCACACAGTGCTGTCACCACAGTAGGAATGATACAGCAACACTACATCAGCAAGAGGACACTGCAGCAGTAGGACACAGCACACTACAACAAAACAGCGGATGTGCACAGCAACAGCAGTAGGACACCACAACCCACTAAAACAGGAGGGACACAGCACACCACAGCAGCAGGATTTGCACAGTCACACCACAAGCAGCAGGAGTGGCACAGCACACCACCACAGCAGCAGAGTGGTACAGCACACCACAGCATCAGTAGGACACAGAGCACACCAACAGCACAGGAGAACACAGCACAACTAACAGAAGCAGGAGGGACACAACACACCAAACCAGAAGAAGGGACACATCACACCACAACAGCAGGAGGGAGCATAACACACCACAGCAGCATGAGGGGACACAACACGAACCCACAGCAGCAGGAGGGACAAACAACACCACAGCAGCAGGAGGACACAACACCCCACAGCACAGGAGGGACATAGCACATCACAGCAGTAGGAGGGACAACAACACACCACAGCAGCAGAGGGCACAACACACCACAGCATCAGGAGGGACACAAACACAACCAACAACAGCAGGAGGGACACAACAACACCACAAGCAGCAGGAGGACCACAACACACCACACCAGCAGGAGGGACCACAACAGACAACCACAGCAGCAGGAGGACACAACACACCACACCAGCAGGAGGGACACAACACACACACCACACCCAGCAGAGGGACACAGCACACCACAGCGCAGGGATGGACACAACACACCACACCCAGCAAGGAGGGACACAACACACCACGAGCCACAGGAGGGACACAGCACACACAGCAAGCAAGGAGGGACACAACACACCACAGCAGCAGGAGGGACACAACACACCACAGCATGCAGGAGGGACACAACACACCACACACAGCAGAGGACACAACACAACCACAGCACAGGAGGGACACAACACTCACACCAGCATCAGGAGTGGACACAACAAACACACCACACCAGCAGGAGGGACACAACACACCACACAGCTGCAGGAGAAACACAGCAGCAGAGGGACACAGCACACCACAGCACCGGGAGGACACTACACAAAACCACAGCAGCAGGAGGGACATAAACACCACAGCATCAAGGAGGGACATAACACACCACTAGCAGCAGGAGGACCACAACAACACCCCACAGGAGCAGGAGAAACACAGCAGCAGGAGGGACACAGCACACCACAGCAGCAGGAGGGACACAACACAACCACAGCAGCAGGAGAAACACGCAGCAGGAGGGACACCACACACCACAGCAGCAGGAGGGACACCAACACACCACAGCAGCAGAGAAACACAGCAGCAGGAGGGACACAACACACCACAGCAGCAGAGGACACAACAGACACACAGCAGCAGGAGGACATAATCACACCACAGCAGCAGGAGGGACACAACACACCACAGCAGCAGGAGGGACAACAACACACCACAGCAGCAGAGGTACACAACACACCAGCGAGGCAGCAGAGAACCCAGCAGCAGCGGGACACAACACCACAGCATCAGGAGAAACACAGTCGAGCAGAGGGACACAACACACCACAGGCAGCAGGAGAAACACAGCCGCTGAGGTACACACACACCACAGCCACAGGAGAAACACAGCACCAGAGGGACACAACACACCACAGCAGCAGGAGAAACACAGCAGCAGAGGGAACACAACACACCACAGCAGCAGGAGAACACAGCAGCAGGAGGGACATAACAACACCCACCAAGCAGGAGGGCCACAACACACCACACCAGCAGAGGGACACAGCACACCACAGCAGCAGGAGGGACACAACACACCACAGCACAGGGAGGTACGACAACACACCACACCAGCAGGAGGGACACAACACCCCACACCAGCAGGAGGTACACAACACACCACACAGCAGAGGGACAACACACACCAACAGCAAGCAGGAGGGACACAACACAACCACAGCAGCAGAAGGGACACAGACACACCACAACACCAGCATGAGTGACACAACACACCAAAGCAGCAGGAGGGACACAACACACCCCACCAGCAGGAGGGACAACAACACAAGGACCACAGCAGGCAGGAAGGTACACACACAGCCACACCACAGGATGGACACAACACACCACAGCAAGCAGAGAGGTACACAGCACACCACAGCAGCATGAGGGGAACACAAACATCACCACAGCAGCCAGGAGGGAACACAACACACCACAGCTGCATGAGGGACACAACACACCACAGCAGCAGAGGGACACAACACCACCAAAGCAGCAGGAGCGACATTAGCACACCGCGCCGCAGGAGGACAATAGCACACCCCGACAGCAGTCAGAAGGTAACACAGCACACCGCACACATCAGAGGGACACAGCACACCACACAGCAGTACTGACACATCACACCACAGCCAGCGAAGGACATAGGCACACCACACCAGAGCAGGAGGGACAACAGCACGACCCCAAAAACATCAGCAGGAGGGACCCTAGCACACCACAACCACAGCACAGAGAGGACACATGCACAACACCACACAGCAGGGGGACACAACACACCCACAGCAGCAGGAGGGACACAACACACCACAACAGCAGAGGTACACAACACACCAGAGCAGCATCAGAGGTACACAGACACGCCACCTGCAGCAGAGGGACACAACACACCACAGCAGCTAGGAGGGACACAACACACCACAGCAGCAAGGGGGACACAACACACCACCAGCAGTGTGGCACAGAGGGACACAACGACACCACATCAGCAGAGCATACACAGCACACGCACAGCAGCAAGGGTACCAACACACCACATCAGCAGGAGGGACACACACACACAGCTAGCCAGAGGACACAACACACCTCAGCAGCAGGAGGGACACAACACACCACATCAGCAGAGGGACACAACACACTACAGCAGCAGAGGACTACAGCACACCACAGCAGCAGGAGGGACACAACACACCACAGCAGCCCCAGGATGGACCAGCACAACCACAAGCATCAGGAGGGACACAGCACACCACAGCAGCATAAGACACCACAACACACCACACAGCAGAAGGACACAAAACACAACAGCAGCTATGAGGGACACACACGACCACAGCACAGAGGACACAACCCCAACACAGCAGGAGGGACACAGCACACCACAACCACAGCAGCAGGAGGGACACAACACACCACACAGCAGCAGGAAGGGAACACAAAACAACACATGGGCACAGAGGGACACAACACACCACAGCAGCAGGAGGTACATCAGCACAACCACACCAGCAGGAGGGACACAGCACACCAACAGCGGCAGGAGGTACACCGCGCACACCAACAGCAGCAGATGGACACAACACACCACAAGCATCAGAGATTACACAGCACACCACAGGCAGCAGGAGGGACACAACACACCACAGCAAGCGGAAGGACACAACACACCACAACAGCAGGAGTGCCAACAGCACACCACATCAGCAGGAGAAACACGCAGCAGAGGGACACATCACAACAACACCACACCAGCAGAGGGACACAACATACCACGCCAGCCGAGGACACAGCACACCACATCAGCAGGAAGGGACACAGCACACATCACAGGAGGGACACAGCACACCCACATCAGCAGGAGGGACACATGCACACCACAATCAGCAGAGAGGTACAACAGCACACCACATCAGCAGGAAGGGGAACACAGCACACCACATCACAGAGGGACACAGCACAACCCAACCAATCAGCAGAGGGACACAGCACACCACACCAGCAGAGGGACACAGCACACCGACATCAGCAGGAGGCCACAGCAAACCACACCAGCAGAGGGCCACAGCACACACCACACAGCAGGAGGGACACAAGCACACCACACCAGCAGGAGGACACAGCACACCACACCAGCAGGAGGGACACAGCACCCACATCAGCATGAGGGACAACAGCACACCCACCGCCATCAGCAGGATGGACACAGCACTACCACACCAGCAGTAGGGACACACAGCACACACATCAGCAGGAGACCACAGCACACCACACCAGCAGAGGGACACAGCACACCCAACATCACAGGAGGGACACAGCACACCACACCATCATGAGTGACACAGCACACCACCATCAAAGCAGCAGGATGGGACACGACACACCACAAGCATCCTGAGTGACGACAACACAACCAACCACATCAGATGACCACAACACACCACTAGCAGTCCTGAGGAAGCACAACACGCCACAGCAGCAGGAGGGACACATCGCCGGGCCACAGCAGCAGGAGGGACACAACACACCACAAGCAGCAGTAGAGGACACACGCACACCACAGCATGCAGGAGGGACAACAGATACACACGCATAGCATCAGGAGGCCACAACACACCAAAAGGAGTCAGAGGTGCCACAACACACCACAGCAGCAGAAGGGACACAGCACACCACAGCAGCAGAGGGACACAGTACAACACCACACCACAGAGGGGAACACAACACTCCACAGCATCGGAGGGACACAAACACACCACAGCCAGCAGAGGTACACACACAGCACACCATCAGGAGGACACAAACACACCACAGCGAGCAGGAGGTAACACAACATACCACAGCAGTAGGAGTGGACAACAGCACACCTCAGCACAGGAGGGACACAACACACCCACAGCACAGGAGGTACAGACCAGCACAGCACACCAGCAGGAGGACACCACACACCACAGCAGCAGGAAGGTACACAACATACCACAGCAGCAGTGAGGGACACAGCACACCACAGCAGCATGAGGGGAACACAGCAAAACCTAAGCAGCAGAGGGACACAGCACACCAGCAGCATGCAGGAGGAACAACAGCACACCACAGTAGCAGGAGGTACACAGCAGCAGGAGGTACACAGCACACCCAGCAGCAGGAGGTACACAAGCACACCACAGCAGCAGGAGGTACACATGCACAACACAGCAGCAGGAGGTACAAACAAGCACAACCACAGGGCAGCAGGAGGTACGCAGCACACCACAGCAAGCAGGAAGGTACACTAGCACACCACAGCAGCAGGCGTACACAGCACACGCACAGCAGCAGGAGATTACACAACACAAGGCCACAGCAGCAATTGAGTACACAGCACACCACAGCAGCAGGAGGTCCATAACACACACCACAGCATACAGGAGGGTACACACACACCACAGCAGTAGGTGAAGATACACGCACACCACGAGCAGCAGGAGGGACACAACCACCACAGTAACAGGAGGTTACACAGCACACCACAGCAGCATGAGGTACACAGCACACCACACAGCAACAGGAGGTACAACAAGCACACCACAGCAGCAGGAGGTACACAGCACACCACAGCAGTAGGAGATACACAGCACACCACAGCAGCGGAGGGGACCCCCCCCCAACACAACCACAGCAGCTGGGAGGTACACAGCACACCACAGCACAGAAGGTACACAGCACACCACAGCAGTAGGAGATACACAGCACAACCACAGCAGCAGGAGGGACACAACACACCCACAGCAGCAGGAGGGACATAACACACCACAGCAGCAGGAGGACACAACACACCACAGCAGCAGGAGGTACACAACACAGTCACAGCAGTAGGAGGGACACAGCAACACCACCGCAGTAGGGAGGGACATAGCACAGCACAGCAAGCAGGAGGGACACAACACTCCACAGCAGCATGGAGGGACCAAACACACCACAGCAGCAGGAGGTACACAGCACACCACACAGTAGAGATAACATAGCAAAAAAAGAAAAAAACAGCATAACACCACAGCAGCAGGAGGGACACAACACACCCACACCAGCAGGAGGACACAAACACAAACCACAGCAGCAGCGTACACAACACACCACAACCAAGCAGGAGGAACACAGCACACCACACCAGCAGGAGGGACAACAACAACACCACACCACAGGAGGAACACTAACAACACCACACCAGCAGGAGGGACACAGCACACACATCAGCAGGAGGGACACAACACACCACAGCATCAGAGGGACACAGCACGACGCCACGCAGCAGGAGGGACACAACCACGCACAACACAGGAGGGACACAACACTACCACATCAGCAGGAAGGACACAGCACACCACATCAGCAGGAGGACACAACACACCACAGCAGCAGGAAGGGACACAGCACACCACAGCAGCAGGAGGTGACACAACACACCATATACAGGCAAGCAGGAGGTACACAACACACCCACATCGAGCAGAGGGACACAGCACACCACACCGAGCAGAGGGACACAACACACCACAGCAGCAGGAGGGACAACAGCCACCACAGCAGCAGAGGGCATAACACACCACAGCATCAGGAGGGACACAGCACACCACAGCAGCAGGAGGGACACACCACACCACACCAGCAGGAGGGACACAGCACACCACACCCACAGGAGGGACACAACACACCACAGCAGCAGGGAGGGGACACAGCACAACCACAGCATCAGAGGGACACAACACACCACACCAGCAGGAGGGACACAGCCACACACAGCAGCAGGAGGAACACAACACACCACAATCAGCAGGATGGACACAGCACACCACTTCAGCAGGAGGGACAACAGCAACACGCACACCAGCAGAGGGACACAGCACACCAACATCAGCAGGAGGGACACAGCACACCAACAGCCACACCCACACCAGCAGGAAGACACAGCACACCCACACAGCAGAGGGCCACAACACACCACAGCAGCAGGAGGGACACAACACACCACAGCAGCAGTAGGACACAACACACCACAGCAGTAGAGGGACACAACACACCACAGCAGCAGGAGTGGATACAACACACCACAGCAGCAGGAGGGACACAACACACTTCACACAGCGTAGGGACACAACACACCACGCAGCAGTAGGGACCACAGCACACCACAGCAGGCAGGAAGGGACACAACACACCCACAACAGCAGGAGGGTACAACAACACAACACAGCAGCAGGAAGGGACACAACACACCACCAGCAGCAGAGGGACACAACAGCATAGACCACAGCAGCAGGAGGGACACAACACAACCACAGCTGCATGATGGACACAACAGACAACCACATCAAGCAGGAGGGACCCAGCACACCACAGCAGCAGGATGAACACAGCACACCACAGCAGCAGGAGGGACACACAACACACCACAGCAGCAGAGGGACACAACACACCACAGCAGCAGGAGGGACACAACACACCCACAGCAGCAGGAGGGACACAACACAACACACCGACAGCAGCAGGGAGGACACAACACACCACAGCATAGCAGAGGACTCAACCACACCACAGCAGCAAGGAGGTGACACAAACACACCACAGCAGCAGGAGGGACACAACACACCACGAGCAGCATGAGATACACAACACACCACAGCAGCAGATGTACAACAACACACCACAGCAGCAGGAGATACACAGGCAGCAGGAGGTACACAGCACATCCACAGCAGCAGGAAGGACACAACACACCACATCAGCAGGAGGGACACAGCACACCACGCAGCAGAGAAACACAGCACAGGAGAAACACAGCAGCAGGAGGGACATTAAGCACACCACACACCAGCAGAGGGACACAGCACACCACATCAGCAGTGAGGGACACAGCACACCACACGCAGGAGGGACACAGCACACCACATTCAGCAGTGGACACAGCACAACCACATCAGCAGTAGGGACAACCGCACACCACAGCAGCAGGAGGACACAGCACACGCACATCAGCAGGAGGGACACAGCACAACCACATCAGCAGAGGGACAACAGCACACCACATCACAGGAGGGACACAGCACACCACATCAGCAGGAGGGACACAGGCACACCACAACTCCACACCAGCAGGGAGGGACGAACAGCACACACAGCAGCAGGAGGGACACAGCACACCAAATCGAGCAGTAGGGGCACAGCACACCACACCAGCAGGAGGACCAGGCACACACATCAGCAGAGTGACACAGCACACCACATCACAGGAGGGACACAGCAAGACACCCAGCAGCTGGAGGGACACAGCACACCACACCAGCAAGGGACACAGCACACCACATCAGCAGGAGGGACACAGCACACACATCAGCAGGAGGGACACAGCACACCACAACAGCAGGAGGACACAGCAACACCACATCATCAGGATGGACACATGCCACCACATCAGCAGAGGGACACGACACACACACAGCACAGCACAGAGGAACACAGCAAGCACAACCACACCAGCAGGAGGGGACACAGCACACCACGATCACAGTAGGGAACACAGCACACCACAACCAGCAGGAGGGACACAGCACAACCACATCAGCAGGAGGGACACAGCACACCACACCAGCATGAGGGACCACAGCACACCACATCCAGCAGGAGGGACACGACACAACACCCCAGCAGCAGGCAGGGACACAGCTCACACGCACTAACCAGCAGGAGGGACACAGCACACACCCACATCGAGCATGAGGGACACAACACGACCACACCGCAGGAGGGACACAGCACACCACATCAGCAGGAGGACACAGCACAGCCACACCAGCAGGAGGGACACAGCACACCACATCAGCAGGAGGGACACACGACAACACCACAGCAGCAGGAGGGACAACAACACACCACTAGCAGCATGAGGGTACACAGCACACCACACCAGCAGAGGGGACAAAGGTAATGAATCACAATTTACAAAGGTAATGAACTCCAGGTGGTTATCACAATCATGACAATTTTACAAGTTCACTGTGTGAAGCGAGAATTTTTGCCACTGTGGCACGAGCACCTATATAGTAATATGTCATTGATGTCAGTTTATGGTCTGTATACCTTGTACATTATTTGTTGAAATAAGATATTATTGTATTATGGGGCTGTTGTTGAAGCCTCCCCACACAACTTGGAAAGGGAAAAGTGGCAGGATTTTTCCTGAATGTTACAAGGCTGGAGGCTACCAGAGGCACATGATAGTGACAGCTGATCAGACGACCCGCAAGATGCAGCCTGGTAGGACGTGTCTCGCTCTCCTCTGTACTCTTGCTACATTATAATTGTGCTCACGCTGAGGAAAAATGTAACGAGAGGAGTCCACCTGTATGGTTTAAAGCTAAAGTAAGTGGAAATTTGTTGTGATTATATACGTATTACAAATTCCCAAGTTTGTAAATATCATAGAGTATAGATTATAATATATTACAGGTCAGTCTATGAATATCTATTGGTAAAGTGTCCATGTTCGGATTTATTTCATTATTAACTACTCGTAGTAACAGTTTTAGTAGCTCACAGAAGATACTTCAGCCTTTAGTACTGAAAAACATGTTGGTACGGTACGACGTATTTAACCAGGAAATTTTGTATAGAAAGTTTGAACACTGTATGATAATATTTCTTGATTTTCCACCTAATATACAATATGAATAAAATCTCTGCCTCCATGAGTGTTTATGTATCTTACATTTAAATGCTTAAATACCATACTCTTTTTTCCTGTTATTCTGATAAGAGAAGTTGCTGCCAGCCGCATGATCAAGCCTCACCTTTTTTTTTACTGGCGTGACTAATAAAATTATGGATTTTATCATGGTGCGTAGAGATTAAAATTAAAGTCATTTGTTTCAGTAATAATAGTATTTAACTGGTATCGAGACTTCTAATTTAGCAAACAGAAATTTCACAATTACTACCGCTGAAATTTCACAATTGAATGTCTTAAAATATGTCTTAAAATGCCTTACGTTGAATGTTGCAGTAGTGACTATAATTACTATGTTTGTGTGTATTTGTGTGTTTACGTGCTTATGGGTGTACTCGCCTAATTTTGTTGTAGAATCGAGTCTCAGCTCCTGGCCCGCTTCTAAAAGGCTGCTACTAGTTTCACTCTTCCGGCTGCGTGTGTTTTGAGTGTTATCACTTATTTATGGTCTCAGAGGTAGTCTCAGCCCTACTTGTCAAACTAGCCGCTACTGAATCACTCTAACTTCGTGAGCTCTATCTACTCTTTAAGCTATGTAAGGATTCTGCCTCTTACCACTGCTGTCCAGGTCGTACGTCTTCCTGACCACTCTGAGGCTGAAGACGTTTCTTAACATCCCTATGACTTGAACTTCCTGCACTGCCCTCGCGTGCCTGCTTCCAGTCTCCAGCTGTCTGTCCTATCAGTTGCTCAGTATTTTGTATGTCATTATCATGTCTCCATTGATCTTTGTCTTCTGTCATCCAGGTTTAACTCCGTTAGTCTCTCCGTATATCTAATCCCCATAAACTGGTTCTAGTGTCGTTGCATACCTCTTCACTTTGTTTCTTGACATGCTTATCAGGTGTGAGTTCCACACGGGTACTGCATATTCCAATATGGACCTGGCATATGCTCGTTACTATGTTCACCCCGTGGTCCTTAAATGAAGTCTACGGTCTGTGCTCCTAGCTTGTTCTCCAGGTATTGTCCTCCCCTAATTGTCATAAACTTGCATTTGCTGGGTTGAATTTCAATAATCAGACCAATCTTGCAACTTGTGCAGGTCTGTTTGTCGTCGTTCATTGCCCTCTAATGTTTTCATTTTCCTTATTAATTTCACATCGTCTGCTATCAGGGATACATCAGGCCATCTCTTCTAACATATACAAGTGCACCAGAAACGGTACAGGTTCCAGTATTGATTCTTCTGAGATTCCATTTGTCACACTTGCCCATTCTAACACTCTTTCCCAGACAGTCACTGTTGCATTCCTGTTAGGTATTCCTTGATATATTTAGTACCTTTCCTGTTCCTGTCTACTCCTCTAGCTTTTATCTCAATCTCTTGTGTGACACTGTGTCCAAGAATATCCAGTCCACTCAGCCCAGTCTTGCCAAACTTAGCACATGGCCACGTTGCTGTCCCTGAAAAAATAAATGGGCAGATGCCGAGGCGAAGGCTTCTATAACGAGTTCGCTCTATAACAGACCTCTAAAAATCGAAATAAAAATATACACCCATTTTGTGTTGGACATCTTTGATTTCTGTAAATTCTCAAAATGCTCAGTTCTGTTAGTGGCATTCATCATACCTATAACAGGACTCCTAAGGGCAATACATATGAAAATGTTAACGGACTACCAACAATTTAAGGTTCGCAGATAAATTGACATGGTGGCTGGCCAACTATAATAGTCTAAGATTCACGAAATCGTAATAACGATTGCAAACAAACCACGGAACGGGTGAGCTTGTACTCGTGCAAAGTTAGTCCTAAAACAGGCCATGGGTTCAAACCCCACCCGTTTCGTGTCCGCTAGCATTTTATTTTTTCACTGCAACATGTGTGTGTGTTTGTACTCGTGCGTCCACAACTGTTGTATGCGCGTATGTATATTTGTATGTATTCACCTATGTGTGTTACTGCAGGGGCAGATTCTTAGCTCCTGGTCCAGCCTGTCAGCTTTCTTCTTACCAGATTCCCTCCTAGCCTTGTAGGTCCTATCGTACCTGTCCTTAGTTATATACGTATGGAACCTGCTTCCACGGCTTTTTCACTGAGATCATTCAACTTTCCGACCACTCCAAGAAATACTTCCTGGTTTGAAGTTGCTGCCGAAATACGTTCTTCCACTCCTGTGACTCGTGCCTTTAACCTCCAGTTATGTCCCCAGTTCCGTTTCTCGTACCTCCAACAGCCGTCTGTCTACCCTATCAGTCCCCCTGAGTATTTTTTATGTTGCTCTTTTCCCGAGTCTTTATCTTC
>NW_026466010.1:0-2500 GCF_026875155.1 Cherax quadricarinatus
ATATAATATATATAATAAAATTAAAATATATAAAATATATAGTCGTGCCGAATAGGCAGAACTTGCGATCTTGGTTTTAAATACAACGCTCATCTTGCCATATAGGACAAGTGAAAATTTGTGTATGCAATAATTTTTCACCAAAATCATTCTGAACCTAACGAAAAAAAATATATTTCACTGTGTTTGTTTAGTATTAAATTACTGTAAACAAATCTAAAATATATTTAGTTGGGTTAGGCTAAAATAAATTGCTCTTGTTATAATAAGGTTAGGTAAGTTTTCTAAGTTCCTTTTTGTGCAAAATTATAAATTTTTACATCAACATTAATGAAAAAATATATCTTTAAACGTATAAGAGAAAATTTTAGAAAGGACTTAATTTTAAATGAGTTCTTGCTAATTGATCAGTTTTTACATATTCGGCACGACATATATATATAAGTATATATATGTCGTACCGAATAGGTAAAACTTGCTATTTTGGCTTAAATAGCAACGCTCTTCTTGCCGAATGAGGCAAGCGAAAATTTGTGTATGCCATAATTTCGCAAAGATCATTCTGAACCTAACGAAAAAAAATATATTTCATTGTGTTTGATTATTATTAACATATTGTAAACTTATCTAAAATATATTTAGTTGGATTAGGCTAAATTAAATTGAGCTTTTTATAATAAGGTTAGGTAAGTTTTCTAGGGTTCTTTTGGTACAAAATTATTAATTTTTACATTAATATAAAAGAAAAAAATACATCTTTAAACATTAAGAAATTTTTTTTAGAAAGGACTTAATTTTAAATGAGTTTTTGCTAATTAACTAGTTTTACCTATTCGGCACCATGTGACGTTGGCCGTTCCAGTAAAATGTAAATTTTGCACTTGTTGGGGTTTTTAATAATCATTAACCAATAAAAGAATAGGTTGGGGAACTTTTTAGTTCATAGGGTGTGACGATAACACCTCTCATCAAAATTTATTAAGGGTTCTTCGAGCTGTTTCCAGTACTCTTTAAACATGAGCTACTTTCACAATATTATTTCATATACAAGTGATGGACATAGGCTCTGTAATGTGATCTCGAAGCTTTCGTGTTTTGTTAATTCCTATAAAAAATGAGAGGTACAATAACAACATAAGTGTCCTTCTACAAAAGTCGAAAAATCGGTCCTCAGTAACCCTTTTACAAAAAAGCGTTAGTCACAAAAAAATTAGCAGATGGATGCCAATCAGGAGGAAGCAAGCAGCCAGGGAAATGGCACGGCTGGCAATACAAGGAGAGGCAAGTGTCGGTCATGCTTACAGCTTCGTTGTCTCAACTCTAATGGTTTCCTCCACAAACACGGTAGTTGCCCTGGTTCAGGATGTCCTCCTGTGGAAAGTGATGATCCAGAGCCACCTCAGGCACCTGAAACCACTCCAACAGATCTCATCTCATCAGTCAATATCTTGGAAGCAATTAAAGCAACAGGTACCAGGACATTCACACATATTCCCAAAGCAGCCCGTCCACACACAACTGGGAAACTTGCAGACCTCCTGAAAAAAGTAAACGATGGTTCCACTATCTTAAATGCTCCACCAACCATCAAGGCATGGCACAACTTGCTACTTTTTGGCAATGTCTGCTTAGCTGTGCCGAAAAGAAGGGGAAAGAGGCTAACCTCAATGGTAATTAAATCCTTAAGAGATTTTCCTAGAGCTGATAACCTCATTCGCCTTCCCCGTCAACACAAAAAAGGGAGAGGCAGAACCCCCACTCACTCCACTGACAGTAAAAAAGTCAGAGTCCAGGTGAGCATGAAAACTGAAGAGAGCAACACAGTGGGGGCAATCAGAATTATTACCAGTGAAGATACAGTTGCTCCCAGGGATGCTGACACGGCTGAAGCACTTAGAGGAAAGCACCCTGCCAGGGAAACCAATGGCACTAACAGTTCCAACACTGTGGAACCATTGATTGTGGAAGACTTAGACATTTACAAAGCAATAATGTTGTTCCCATCTGGCTCTGCTGGAGGTTACACTGGCATAAGGCCAGAGCATTTAAAGGAAATAGTTAATCCAGTTATTGGGGAAATTGCAGAGACACTGCTTTCAGAGATCACAAGGTTCATCAACAATTCTTTGGCTGGTCTGATTCCTGATAAAATTAGACCTTTCTTTTTTGGTGCAACACTTTGTGCACTTAAAAAGAAGGGTGGAGGAATTCGGCCAATTGAAGTAGGCAACACGTTACGCCGCCTCGTATCCAAAGCTGCTGTCCGAAGTATTCGTGCACAGGCAGCCATGATGCTTCAACCAAACCAGCATGACTTTGGGGTCTCTCAAGGAAGTGAAGCAGTGGTTCATGCAACAATGGCGTATATCAACAACCTGCCTGAGGACAATGCAGTGGTAAAATTAGATTTCAAGAATGCATTCAATCTCCTGAAAAGAGACGTGGTATTAGCAGTAGTACAAGAACATTTCCCTAGTATCTTCCCATTGGTTGCAGCTGG
>NW_026466010.1:5000-7500 GCF_026875155.1 Cherax quadricarinatus
ATCTTTCCTCCGTAAGCCCATGCGTGTCGTATGAGGCGGGCTAAAATGCCGGGGCAATGGGCTAGTAACCCCCTTCTCCTGTAGACATTTCTAAAAAAGAGAAGAAGAAAAATTTATAAAACGGGGGTGCTTAAAATGTGCGGATGATGCGGATGACAAGAAACAGATTTTGCTGATGTTATGAATGAAAAAACTTGGATGTCCGGCCCTAAGCGAAACAAAGCTGAAGGGGGTGGGGGAATTTTCAGTGGGGGGAAAAAAATTTGGGTTTAAAAATCGGGGGAACTGAAAGTTAGACAAAGGAAGGGGTGCAGAAATTTTAAAATGTCAGTTTGGAAGGAAAAAAAGAGAATATGAATTGTAAATTCAAGAATTATGGGTTAAAAGGGAAAGGTTGGATGCAAAAAAGTGGGTCATTAAGCGTTTGCCCCGGAGAAGAGAGGAATGTAGAGGAGGAGAGAGATTTGGGAATGTTAAGTAATGTAAGGACCCTTTTAAACCCAAAGTGAGAGGAATTGTGGTAGGGGACCTAAGCAAAAGTAGGAGAAATTTTTAGAGAGGGTGTGGTAGGTAAGTTTGGGTGCCAGGGGTAAATGAAAAGGGAGCCCTTTGATTTAACTTTGTATAGAAAGGGTTTAGTTATAGGGAAAACATATTTTTTGAAAAAAGGATAAATAAGATACAAATATGATGTAGGGCGGGAAAAGACAGTATTTGTTGGTTTTTTTTATTGGTAGAAAAAAGACTGTTGGTAGACTTCGGATGTACAGTTATAGGGGGCCCCCAGATACATCAGACACTTTTTAGTTTATTTTCACTGAGAGCAAAAGGGAATGGATACAAGGAGAATAGAAGCATCAGGGAAGAGAGAGGGAAGGTTTTTAAACAAAAGAGGCAGTTAGGGTAAGAATAAACAGCTATTGGGGGATAGATGGGGGTAATGAAGAAGGCAAGGGGTCGAAAAAAGGTATGGGGGGGTTTAAAAATTAGTGTTAGAGTTTCACAGAATTTTTTGGGTTTCGGAAAATGGGTGCGGGGGGGAAGAGGAGGATTGGGGAAAAGATGATGTAAAGGAGTAGAAGGGGAAAAAGTTAGCTATGAGAAGTTTTTTTCAAGTAGAAGTGATGCAAAGGGGGGAAGATATATGGGGAAAAAAAAGAGAGTTTAAAAGGAGTGGTGAAGAATTAAAAAAAAGAGCAAATGAAGAGTGGGGGGAGAAGTTATCAACAAATTTGTTTTAAAATAAAAAAAAGTTTTGGAGGAGATTAACAAGTTAAAAGCCTAGAGAACAAAGGGTTTGTCAGTTAAAAAAGGAGAGGAGAGTTATTAAAGGGAGTTAGGGTATTGGGGGAAATGGAGGGAATATTTTTAGGAATTGTTAAATGTTATGAAGATAGGGGAATTTTGATTCGTGTATAGGACAAGGAGGGAAAAACACTTTTAGGGGAAAGGGAAAAGCCAGTTGTGATGGGGAGAAGTTCGTGAGGGAGTAGTAAAATGAAAGGGGTAAGGGGCCGGGGTTGAGGGAAAAGTAAAATTTAAAAGCAGGTGGGGATATAGTTTTGGAGTGGTTGGTGCAATTATTAAAAAAATGTATGGAAGAGGGTAAGGTACCTAGGTTTTGGCAGAGAGCATGCATAAAGGCAAAGGGGATAAAAGAGAGTGCAAAAATTATAGGGGGATAAGTCTGTTGAGTATACCTGGTAAAGTGTATGGTAGAGTTATTATTGAAAGAATTAAGAGTAAGACGGAGAATAGGATAGCAGATGAACAAGGAGGCTTTAGGAAAGGTAGGGGGTGTGTGGACCAGGTGTTTACAGTGAAACATATAAGTGAACAGTATTTAGATAAGGCTAAAGAGGTCTTTGTGGCATTTATGGATTTGGAAAAGGCGTATGACAGGGTGGATAGGGGGGCAATGTTGCAGATGTTGCAAGTGTATGGTGTAGGAGGTAGGTTACTGAAAGCAGTGAAGAGTTTTTACGAGGATAGTGAGGCTCAAGTTAGAGTATGTAGGAAAGAGGGAAATTATTTCCCAGTAAAAGTAGGCTTTAGACAAGAATGTGTGATGTCACCGTGGTTGTTTAATATATTTATAGATGGGGTTGTAAGAGAAGTAAATGCGAGGGTCTTGGCAAGAGGCGTGGAGTTAAAAGATAAAGAATCACACACAAAGTGGGAGTTGTCACAGCTGCTCTTTGCTGATGACACTGTGCTCTTGGGAGATTCTGAAGAGAAGTTGCAGAGATTGGTGGATGAATTTGGTAGGGTGTGCAAAAGAAGAAAATTAAAGGTGAATACAGGAAAGAGTAAGTTATGAGGATAACAAAAAGATTAGGTGATGAAAGATTGAATATCAGATTGGAGGGAGAGAGTATGGAGGAGGTGAATGTATTCAGATATTTGGGAGTGGACGTGTCAGCGGATGGGTCTATGAAAGATGAGGTGAATCATAGAATTGATGAGGGGAAAAGAGTGAGTGGTGCACTTAGGAGTCTGT
>NW_026466010.1:10000-13555 GCF_026875155.1 Cherax quadricarinatus
TATACTTAGATGTTTGTAGATTTCTTTGGTTTCTTTGCCGAACTAAGAAATTGCTGTTTAAAAAAGGGCAGACTATTGTAATAACACCTAAAAAAAGGTAAATTTATTTTGACCAAGTTCCACATATGTTTTAACAAAAAAATTTCATGAGCTCCGGGTGCAAACTTTCCCCATGGAAACACCAGGCAGACACCATATCCCGTGGAACCCCAAAAATCAACAGCAATGTACCTCATTTTAAGTGATTCCTCCACTTTCCTTCAGGCATTAGATAATAATTTGACCTTCAGGCCAACTTATTTGGGTATTATCCCCGTTTTAAGTGTTTTTTTACAACAAGTGTTTAGTTTCCAATAAGGAAGGTAGACTATTTTAAAAACAAATAAGAAGCTAGGAACCCAACGAAATTTACTAATTTCATTGAAAAACCGTGTTTTCAAAAAACCTGGGATGAATGAAATAACAATTTTCCCCGGGGCCCTTTGAAATAGTATTGTTTTATCATCAAAAAATGAAATAGATCTTTTAAAAGAATACTACACTTTTGACTCTAAATAATTGACGTGATAAATTTTAAAGCCTACACTACCTGGTAATGGGGGTAACAAAAATCTTCGCACAGATTTTTGGGTTACTTTACTCCCCCTTAAATTTGACTGCTAAATTTTTCTATCCTTGGATCGATTTGAATGCCCCCCATTACCCAACAGCTATAGACCCCCCAAGGGTTTAGCGATTCCCCATAATTAAAAAAAAAAAAAATATGCTAAATTTATTCAAATAGTCGCGGTTTAGTGATTCCCCATGATTTAAAAAATAATATATGCCCCAAAATTTTTCCAAAAAAGTCTTCTAACTCCAAGGTATCAAGGAATGAAACAATAATTATTTATGACTATTACTTTGGGGGCATCTGAAGATATACTATTCCAGGGAAAAATGTGGGGTATAACTACAGTATTTCTAATTTAGGGTTATTAAGTTATATATATTTTTTTAAACTTTTAAGTTAAGGTTTTAGTTGTTATTTGTTTTTAGGGGTAAAAGACGGCTTATTAAAAAAATTTAAACTTATTTCAATTTCCTTAGATTTGGAAACGGGGCATAATTTCAAGTGATTCATTATTTTTTAGGAGTAATATTATATTGAAATTAATACATAAGAATTCGTAAATATATTCTAGATACTTATTCTGTATTTTGCAGGTTTTTTTTTTTTCTGAAAAAAAAAAAATATTCCACGGGTCCAAAGCCATAAAATCTTGTGCATGACAAAACATTACTTCTTAGCAGTGAATGCAGAAACAAATGTCTTGTACCTTCTTAAGATGGAGATAATATAATCAGAGAGCAGCTTGGCGGTGTCAGGTAGGTGGGTACAACAAGATAGGGATGGTTGCCCATCTTTCCAGACAGTGGGTGCACGGGAATCCCGCGAGGGCACGGGTCGTCAAGGTCGTTTTACTGAAGACCTCACCGAAAAAATTCTCTACACATCCCTCCCTATCAGCCTGTTATCATAACTTGCATACCTACAGTTGCCTAGAGGACTTCATTACGAGGTTAGGCAGAGCCAATGTATATTGTAAATAATCTTTGCAATCACGTACGAGATCTTTCAACCAGGATACCCTTCATCTTGTCTGGATAAGACTAAGCCCTTTACCCGGCCCTTTAAAGGTCTATAGTTTACTGACGGATTTTTTTTTTCGATAATAACAGCTCTTACTTTTGGCTTCTTACCACAAAGACAGTATTAACATCCCTAGTTTATATTATAAAGATTCAGGTCTTCAAGCTGATAATTCTGAAGTCTTGCAAATTATGTATGTATGTGTATATATATATATATATATATATATATATATATATATATATATTATATATATATATATATATATTATTTATTTATAAACGTGATTGACGACTATCTTGTTAAGGACTGAACATCCGCATTCACCATTGCACAAAAACAATAACTCTGAACCTCATGGCATTGGCTTCGTAATAAACTAACAGAAAAACAAATTGGATTGGATCTTATTGCCTGATTCTGATGCAAAAATTCGTTCCAGAAACACTTACAACCCATAAGGGATTTCTGTCTCTTAAAAATAATTAGCATGGCAGTGAGTTTAGCTATCATGAAATTAAACTAACAGCAAAGTTAAGCATTTCATAAATCAGCGGGGTTTTTTTAGGGCATTTAAAGACTGTTTAGCGAATTCACTGTGGCGCTGTGGCGAGTCACTTTTTAAGACGTGGTAGTTTTCGCTAGTCCAATTTTTCTCCTAAACCATGCTTTCTTTGTAGTATATTTAGTAAATTGTAACAACATAATCTCTTTTCGCATAAAATATATATTACGTTAATATTAGCACTCCTACTAATGCGTAGCGATTGTTTATGGCCCATTAAAAATCGAAGTGTATGCTCCTCGAACAAGCTAGGCTATCTCACTTGATAATCCTTAATGCGTTTCAGCATTATAAGCTTGTCACTTTGTCATCTGGGTGCAGGACATCCGCAATCTTTTCTCGTTTTTTTTTGTGCTAGCAATTTGAAAGGCCAATCTTTGTGATGACGAGGATGATGATGATACTGTACTCACCTTGTGGTGGTTGCAGGGGTCGATTCATAGCTCCTGGCCCTGCCTTTTCACTGGCCTCTACTGTGCGTGCGTGTGTTGTGTGTGTGTGTGTGTGTGTGTGTGTTGTGTGGTGTGTGTGTGTGTGTGTGTGTGTGTGTTGTGTGTGTGTGTTTTACAGAAACCGAGTTATACTCCATCTCTTCATTAACATTTTTTTTATTAATATTAGCATGTTTTTCTTTTCTCTATGATGCATTATAGAACAGTTGACTAATATCCATGTATCTGTTTATTGCTGAGGGAAGAGAGGCAACAGGTGTCATGATTTTTACATATACGTTTTACTGCCTGGGAATAAAAGCCAAAATTTTTTCTGTTGCGCACCGTCTGCCTTTTGCTAAGTTTCAGGTATGTGGGTGTGTTTGTAAGGGTCGTGTCATAGCTTCTTATTCCTCTTTAAACCCTTGTAGATTTGTTTTGCTGATTCACTAATAAGTGTTGCAGATGATTGGAAGAAACTCCCAGGTAGGACCAATGAGGCTGGAACTTTGGGTAGTCTGTAGATAGTCTGTTCTTATTCGCTCTGTCAAGTCCTTTCGAATATTTTGTACGTTGTCATGCCATCCTTAGCTATTTCCTCTATGGTCATTTGGTTTAATTTCTTCAGCGTGTCCTTGGCAGAGGCTTGAGAGACTGACCACCTCTTACCTAGGCTCAAGGATTGATCATCTAAACTATCTCCAGTGTTATATTTGCTTGTATTTGACTGAAGAAGCCTTTTGTGTAGGTGAAACATTTTGGCGATAAAGATAAGCAAGAGCTACAAACGTATTAATCAGTCTCCTCGACAGTTCAGTCTTCTGAGCACCGGAACTGGTTTCGTTGCAAATCTTGGAATTCTGTAGTTTATATATATGATCTGTGACAGCTCTACACAGTGTGCGTCCTTTGCCGATATGCTGTAT
>NW_026466011.1:0-12984 GCF_026875155.1 Cherax quadricarinatus
CCGAAAGGGCCCCTGATCGCCCGCCCGGGATGGCGCCAGGAACCGGCGGGGGGGGGGGGGGGGGGGGGGGGGGGGCTTTTTCTCCCTGGCAGCGCCGACCGGGAAAAAACGCTCGGAACCAAACGCCTGGGGCCGCGACCCCGCGCTTGGGCGCCGGGAATGCGGGGCCGGGCCCGGGGGGGTCAGGCTCGGGGGGGGGGCCCACCTCCCGCCCAACGGGGGGGGGGGGGGGGGGGGGGGGGGGGGTCAACCGGGGGGGGCCGGACTGGGCGGGGGGCCGCGGGCGTCGCCGGAAATCCAGAGGGTCGGCACCGTCAGCCAGCGTAGCTGACTAGTAGAATAGCCCTGCGCAGGGCGCAGACAAGGCGATGCGCGCCTGCGGCTGGCGGCGAGGCCACAGGACAATGCAACCGTGCCGGCGACGCCGCGCGCAGATCGCCGGCTTCTTCCCGGAGGCAGGTCGACCAACAGCACCCCATCGACCCCCGGCCGCGGGGGCATCGGCGCAAAAAGCGCGCGAACCCGCGGATCCCACCGGTTAGAAGCCCATCAGCCCCCACCGGCGTGTCGCGGTGGGGCCCTCGCGGAAGGCACGTGTCGCCCCCGCGCAAAACCCGGGAACCGCGCCCGTGCCGCGCACCTGGGACTGCGTGGAGGGTCGGGCCGCGGCCACGGGTGGGAAAACGGCACGCCGACCTCGACCACGTCGGCGCCGGCCCCACCAGCGCAGCGACCGGGACTGTGGCCTCCTTCGAGGGATCGCCCCGGTCATGAAAGGGCACCAGGGGCCCTTTCGGCCGGTGGGTTTTTAGGTGGGCGAAGCGGGGGTCGATGCGGTCATGTGGCACTTCGGGTGGGGGGGACGGGGCGTTTTACAGACCGCAAGCTCATATCGGGTTTCAAGTCGGCGGGAAATGGCTCGCCATCGAATTTCGTCAGGGGGCCCGCGTATCCGACCACCTCCCACGCCAATGCCCCGCACGATTCAAATGGGCATAGACATGGCCAGCTCAATTCGCAATTCGATCCACCAATCCAGATCGCTTTTGAACCGATGAAATCAACTCCGAGATGATCGCGCGCAAACTTCCAAATCCTGGACGAACAGGGGCCCCAAACGACCGGGTGCCTGTTTCGATCGACGAACCGTCCCATCGTGCGATTTTGAGCATCCCTGTCGATGATGAGTGGTATGGAGGTGAAGTCGTCATGCCGGGTTGAGCGCTGAAAAAAGCGAAAAAGACAAAAAATCGCGAACGCAGCAAGATCAAAACACGATCCCTTCCCGCGCCGCCCCCGGTATGCACACCCTTGTCGCCGCGCCCTGAGAGATGCACAGCACGATGCCGCCCTTCGCAGTTCCGGGCGATTTTCATCGTTGCGCGACGGCGGACGGTTTCGAGCGCGGCAGGTCCCCCTTGGGCTCGCCAGCAGATGGAAAGCTTCCATCGCTTCGGCATGGGTGACGCCGACGTATTGGGCGGGGGCCCGGGGGATCTTTCAGGAACGCGTGTTCCGGACCGACGCCCGGTAATCGAAAAACCGGCGGAAATCGAATGGGTTTTTCGACGATCTGGCCGCGGTCCACAGCACGTAGGTGCGGGCCGTGCAGCACGCCGGGGGCCCCTGCCGCCAGCGAGGCCGCATGCAGCCGCTGCCGATGCCCTCCCCGCCGCTTGGGCCCACCATCCCGCACGCCGGGACGTTGAGAAGGGGTGGAAGATCCGAGGGGGTTGCTGCCGCCGCGACGCAGGCGGTGATGACGTCGGCAGGCGGCCGTATTTTGGCCAGCATCTGCGCCCGCGTTCGCGTCCGACCACGGCATTGAAATCGCGCACCATCCGCGGGTACGGGGGGGGGCCGGGGAGGTGCCGATGATGTAAAAGGTGTCCCCGGACGTTGTGACCCAGTCGCGCATCCCTCATTGAGCGCGTCCTTGAGCGTCTTCGAGCCGCTGGGCACCGGGAACCACGGTCGCGCCGAGCAACGCATGCGGAACGTTGATCTTCTGGCCTCGATATCTGGGGGCCCCCTGGACCACGCACTCCAGGCCCCGGGGCGCGGGGACGGGGGCGCTGGCCACGGGGCCCGGCTGGCCGGCGCCGGCTCGGCGAACCCCGCTTCTTGCCCAGGGGCGCGGGCCCGCACGCCCCGACCGATGGGGTTTTTCACCTTGTGCGCGCCGGTGTGATTGAGGGCTTCGCGCTTTTACAGGAAAGCGCGCGCCGCCCACGGGGGTCGCTCAGATTTCGGCTGAAAATCGGGCTGGGCCGGGCCGACGAGTGCGCGAATCCCTTTTCGAAGGCGGCGATGAAATCCGGCCACCCGTGCGGCGTCGTGGCGCGGCCATTCCCGCGCGGGCCGATAAATTTGGGGACGAAGCGGCCGCCGTAGCGGTCGAATCCCGGGAGGCATCGGGAAGGCATTGAATGGGTGTCCTGCCGAGCATGCGGATGGCCCGTTGAGGGGGTGTCTGCCTTCAAAGACGTCGCTCGCAGCGCCGGGAGCGTGCGGGCGAAGGCAACCCCTCACAGCATAGCGTCGCGCGCCCGACTTCCGAGAGAAGCGCCGCATCCGCTCGGCGTCTTTGCACCCGGGCGCCGTTCAAAATACCGCGGACACATCCCCCCCCACAGCCGTGGCGGGGATCCATGAACACGTTGCCCGGGCTGCAGCCCCCCCCGGCCACACCGGGGCCCGCGGGCAGTCGCGCGGGATCGCGACCACCCGAAGCATGGCCGGCCCCCGGGCCCCTGACCGACGGCAGACTGTCGAACAGGAAGCCGGCCGCATGGGGGAAAGCGGGAGCGAGCGACCGGGATCGGCGCGGTCATCTCCGCCCATCGCCCACCGCCTTTAGGACGGCAGACCAAACGAAGCCAGAACGCATCGTCTTCCTCGCCGTGGAACTGCAGCGGGTCGACGCACGACATCGCGACCTCGGCCCAAACCCGTCGCCGCATCGTTGTCCATGAACAACGCGACCGCGGCGACAAAGGGGATCGAGCGCATCGCAAGTTTTGCGGCCTGCGCGGGGCGAGCCGCGCTTGCTGCTTCGGGAAGACCAGCCCCACGGCGTCCAGCCAAAAAACCAGGCCACGCCACTCCCCGACGCGGGTCAGGCCCGCAAAAAACTTGATCCGCGGCGCTGCGTCATGCTTGCTCTCAGAAAATCAAACAAAAACCTCCCCGGGGCAGGGGCCACTCGCGGGGATAGAGCGGGCCGACGAACCCAACCCCTGCGCCGGCCGGGGGACCGGCCAGGGGGCGGTCCGCGCTTCAGCACGTCGGCGATCCACACTCCGGGCGTTCGCCCCCCGATTTCCAGCAAAGATCCGACCAGTTCCGCACCTGATGGGCAGGAAGGCATTGGCCTGGATTTTCAAAGATCACCCACGTCGCCCTCGCGACCACATCCAGCCCGCAACTCGCGACGCGCATGCGGGGCTTGGCAGTGCAGGGGTGGGGAACGGGGTGAAACGCGCTCAGGGCCCGCAATAGTTCGCGCACGATCATGCCTCGGCTCGAGGGGACGCTTCCCCGGGCCAAATTTTGCCGCCCCACGCCGGCCCACCTGATAAATTGAGCAGGGTAGCGATAGCGACGCGCCCGCGCCGAGAAACGCGCATCAAAGTCCCCGGGGAACCACCGCGCACCAGGGGATACCCCAATGCCGGCGGCAGACGCGAGGGGGGCCAGCACCCAGCCGCGCGGGTCGCGGCGGGCCTGTATCGAAATGCCCCCCTTTTGGGGTTTTTCCGCTGCACCCGGCATGGGTGCGTCCGGGCGCAACGGTCGACACGGGATGGTGGGGCACCGTGGCCATGCCGTTCGAGCGTGGCTTGCAGATTGGGGACGTCCGGGGCGAAAGGCTGCGCCATCCGGGGCCGAGCGCACCGGCTTCCGGGGGTCGTCCTCGGGGCGCTTCAGCCGTTGCCAGCCGTGGAATCGCTGCCGTCGTATTCAAAACGCCGAGGGCGAAACGCAGACGGGCCGCCGGGCTCGCCCGGCTCAGAGCCGTTCACGTCTCTCCACCTCCCCGGGCCGGCCCCCCCCCCGGGGCGCGGAGAAAGGAAGAGAGAGGGAGTGGTTTCGATCCACGACCGAACGATACGGGGCCCCGCCCCCCGGCAGGACGCCCTCCGGTTGTGTCGCAGCGGCCCGCTGGCCGCCGTGCGCCGTTTGACTTACCACCAGTCAAGCGCTGCGCGACGCCCGACCCCCAGCGGGCCGCTGCGCCAACGAGGGGTATGGAGAGATCATAAACAGGCTCGGGGCCACTCGGAAACAGGGGGGCCGCCTCGCGCTGTCCTCGGCCTCGCCGAAGGCGGCGACCTCGCGCAACAGACCGATCCGGTCCCGCGTCCCCCATTCGAATAGCAGGGGCCAGCTCGATCCGGCTGCGGCCCGGGGCGGGCGGGGCGTTGAGACTGGGCACGCGCTAACGCGCGACGGGGAAGGCCCCGGCGGAGGGGTCATCGCCGTATGGGCCCGGGGGGCCCCCGCGCACCGGGGCCAGGCTCAGGCTCGCGGGAAAGGGGTCCCCCCGACGCGCGTCTTTCGCGCTCCACGCCGGGTCGGCGCTTCGACATCGTCGACAGTGGGCATCGCCCGGGCCAGATGCGCGGTACGGCCCTGTCGATCGGCGGGGGCCCCATCGTCGCGACACGACGCGCAACAACAAACTCACCCACCGACACCAGCCGGGGGCCCCCCGATGGGCCAGCCCAGGCCGAGTCCCCCGCCGGGATCCTGCTGACGGTGGCCGCCCGCTGTTGCACCGAGGCCCAAATCGCTGTCTTTCATCGGATCAACTGCTGCTGCTTCGCTGCAATTCTCGAGCTCGGCCAGCGGGCCTTTGAGTTCCTGACTTTTTGGCTCGGTGCGACGAGGGATTCCTGGGGGCTGGGTGTCTTCCTGCTGGGGCAGCTGTCGCCTCCACCCCTTGTCTGACCCCCCCCGCGTGGCCATGCCCCTGCGACGCTCGGCCGGGGAACGATCTCGAGACGCGCACCGAACGCGCGGGGACGGCCGCTTCGCCACGCCCGGGACGGTGCCTGCGCTCGCCTCCCCGGAGCGGGAGCGGTTTCCCGCGACCGAAGGGGGCTGCGGCACGCGGGGCCGCCCCCGCGCCCCTGTGCGGCCCGTCGCGGACCACAAGCGGCCTCGTCGGGGGTGTACCGGGGATGGCTGGCCATCGGGGAAAGCGCACACCGCGCCGGCCTTGACCCGATTGATTTGCCGTCGATGAAGGCCTCGGGATTGGCCCAACAGTGCGATCAGGGTCTGATCGAGCCGGTTCCGCCTCCACCTCGGGGGCGAGCCGCCCAGGGTCTCCCCCGGGCGCGCACGGTGCGGGCAGGCCTGTGGCGGGATCGTCGCATTGGGAGCCGTGGGTTGCGTCCGGGGGGCGAAGGCAATGGGGCCGGGGGCGGCGGGCCCCTTCGCGCGGCGGAGGGGGCGCAGGCGGCTCTGCGTTTGCGGATCGGGGGGACAGCGGGAAACCGCGGGCGCATCCCCCGCAAGGATGGAAAATCGGTGGCCGCGTCTGTGGCCGGGGCGGCAACGAATCGCGACGGTGCCTGAGCTTCAGCGGATCGGTCGGCAAGGCGACCGGATCGCGCGCACCAGATCGTCGTCGCCCCCTCGCTTCCTGAATCGGGGGCTGCGCCGGCGCTTTGGCGCTCTGCGGCGACCAGCACGCGGAATACTCGCGCACCCGACGGCCCCGCCCCCAGCGACTTCGATCAGAAGGTCAGCAGCGACGCTGCACCGGGCACCGGACGGGTGACCCGGACACCGGGCCGCCGCGCTCGCCCAGCGCAAAACCCGGGGAACTGCAGATCGAGACCACCCCCGCGGGGGCCCGGCCCGCGGCAAGGGTCGGGGGGCGAAGCCAGGCGCGCCTGCAGGGCCTCCAGTTCGGAGGGGTCGGTGGAGACGATGGGGAAATCCCGCCACGGGCGCGATCGCGTTGACTTGACCTGGATCTGCCCCAGACCCCGGGGCCGGGGCCAGGGGCGCCCAAGCCAGCATCCGACTGCAAGCAAAAAGCAACACTGGCGCGCAGTGATTGATCAACTCTCCCCCCGGACCCCCGGGAGACTGTAGCCGGGTCCAGACCCCTTTCAAGCTCTCCCAAGATCGCAAGGGAGAGCGGGGGACCCCCGCGGGCGCTCCAAGCCCCGGGCAAGGCGTCGGGAGCGCGGAAATCGACGATCGAGCCGGTAAACCCGAGGCCCCCCCCACCAGTTCCGCGATCTGGACCGCTTCCCAGCGCCGCACCCTTGCGGATGTTGTCCGAGACATCCACAGATTGACCCCGCGCGGGTGCGAATGTCGCGCGGATGGGGGCCGACAAACACCGGGTCGCGACCGAGCATGGCCAACCGGGGTCGGGTAGCCCCCGGGCTTGCGCTCGTTTGACCACTTTTTACACCCGGGGCTTGTTCCACCGGCACGCACTTTTCCGCCGCCGGATCTTCCCGGGTCTCGACGTTTCCCGCCTCGGGAAAGGCCGAGAACACGGGACGCGCCCGGGTCGGGTCACCGGAGTTCGGGATCGCCGAGGATTTTTGCGGTCTCCCCGACCACTTCATCCTTCCTTGGTGAAGCCGTTTTCCGGAAACGCGATGTCGGGGTCAGATTTAAGGGGATCTGCGCCCGGAAACGCTCCGGCACCACTCCTGGAAATTCAGCAGCGGGCGGTCTGCTTTCCCATTCTTCCGGCCGAACGGCCGGCGCCGGAGACCGACTGGTAGTGGCGACTTATTTCCCTTTTGGGTCCCGGGCCTTTGGGTGGATCGGACCGAGCGCACCCCTCTGCATCGTCGAGAATTGGGATTTTGCGATGATCCCGCGCGGACGGTGTTTGTCTGCTCGGGGTTCACTTCGCTGACCACCACGGATTCGTCGTCGTAGGGGAAGGCGCGGGAGTTGCGATCACCACCGCAACCGGCGGCGGCAATTTTCGGGCCTATTCCTTGGAATGGAACCCCCGCCGAGAACGCGCATATCACCCCGTTTCGGTCGAACTCGCCAGACGCGCACCACCACCTCGTCGTGGGCCGAACCGACCATCCCCCCGGCCAACGCTCCTGGCCAAGCGACACCGCCGACCGAAACTGCGCTCGGCGAGGATCGACAACATCGTCCGCCGAGGGGCCCGGTCGCGCCGACCACTGCCACTTTGAACGCTTGCCTTCTGGTTTCACCTGATTGTTCTTGCAGGGCCCCTTTGGGGCCCGTTTTGAGGGCGGGTCGCGACCCCCAGCCGTCCCGCATTGGAAGGGGGATGGAGCCTGGGCTTTGAGAACCGCTGCGGCGCGTCGCTGCCCGTGGGGGGCGAACCGGGGGCGCGCCGCTAATGTTTGGGGTCGGGCGCTTGGGCGGAATCTTCGGGAACACCTCGCCGCGCGCCGCCGGGCGCGTTCAGCGGGGCCATGTCCATCAGGGTCAGGGCCATCATCGTTTTCGCAGATCGGCGTCCGGGGATGCCGACGCGGGGCGGGGCGCCGGGTGGGACCACTTCACCTCTTTGCCGTCCCTCCACGCCACCCCGGGGCAGGGCGGGCGGGATGGGGGCTTGAACGCCACGGGCAACCCCGCTGACCGCTGGCGATCCCCCCGACACGCCCCCGGGCGTGATTGGACAGAAAACCAGCGCGGGTGATCTCACGCGATGCGCGTGCCGCGCTGCCCCTGCCAAAGCCGTGCCGACTCCACGCCCTTACCGCGTTGATCGACATCATCGCCGCGGCCAGGGGGCCGTCGAGTTTGGCGAATCGCTCCCCCCAAACCCGGGGCACGCCGTCGGCGAGCACGCTCACCCGCGCGCCGACCGAATCCCCGACTTGCGCAGGGCATCCATGTACGCCTCGAGCTCGGCACCTGCTCAGCGACCGGCCCAGAAAAACGGTTGGATTCACCGCGTCCCGATCCGCGCGGCCGGGGGTCGTGGCCCCGGGGCCGTCGGCACGATCCGCCCAATTTGCGACAATAACCGCGCACTTCGACGCCAGCGCTCGCGCGGGGCCTTTTCTTGGCGACACCCCGCCGCGGCGACGCGCTGGGGGGCTCCGCGCGCTGCTCCAAAAACCGCCACCCGGGGGGTCGCGGAGCCGTATTCCTCCCATAGGTGTGCGGCATGCGCCGGGCGAATTTTGGTCGGCGATCGCGCCGTAGTCCTTCGCGGGCGTCGGTGTTGCGGATCACGGGGGCGAGGGGGGTGCCGTGGTGCGGCCCGGTAGCGCCGCGGGGATCTCGACCTGGTCGGTTTCGGGCGCTGCGGGGTGTGGCGGCGCGGCCGGGGGCGGGGCGTTCGAGGCGTGGGCCCAATTCTCTTTGGCGATGGCGAGGCCCGGGGGGCGCCGTCGATCACCAGCCGATGGCGGGGCCGTGGGAAATTTGCCCCAAGGTGGTGATGCGCAGGAGGTGCCGAAGGGGTTGGACTTTTGGTTTTTTTGCGTCGGGTCGGCACTGCAGCTCGAATGTGACCCCAAAATGCAAAGGCTTCCGCGCTGCGCCGGGTTTCCTTTTCTTTGCGTCCCAAAAAAAAGGGAACCAAAAGAAAGGGCAGCCCGTCGTCGCCCCCGGGGCGCTGTGCCCGGTTCGCGTTTCGGGGGATTTTTCGAAGGGACTCCCTGCCCTTCGAAAAAACGCACGAATCCGGCGTGCGCCTTTCAGGTCTTGCCCCGCGAAACCGCCGCTTCGATGGGCGAGGAGAACAAAAAGCAAAAAAACGAAACCGAGGGATTAAAAACCCAACCGCGCTTTCGTGTGTTCGCGCTCATCATAACTCGAACAACCCGTTCTGCCCTCGTGCGCGGGGTTCGCGGGCGCGGCGAGTGGGGGATGCGGTGGTGGTAGACACCAGGTCCGGCTTTCGGCGACGAACCCCCCACTGGCCGACCTTGAACTCGATCCAGGCCAGCGGCAGCTTCGGGCACAGGGGCAAAGGGGGGGTTTTCGGCTTCGCCGACCTCGCAGATCAGCGGGCCTTTTTTTCGGTCGGGTCGGGGGCGCGTCGCGCAGGATGCCAGGCACAGGCGAGGCCGCGTCGCCTGCCGCAGGCCCAGCTGGGGCCCGGCGCGTATTCGCGGGGAAGCGCGTCGGTCCGGCGTTGGTGACGTAAGGCGGGTTGGTGACGATCAGATCGAATGCCGGGGCCCGCGGCCGGCGAACAGGTCGGATTTCAGGGAAACGCACGTTTTCGGCGTGCAGGGCGCTGTTTGTTTTCCCCCGGGCAGGGCCAGGGCATCGTCCCCGATGTCCACGCCATCGACCTGCCAGTTCGGTTTTTAGGGCCCATCGCGATGGCGAGCAGGGGGGACCGGTGCACGGGTCGGGGGGCGCGACGGACTTCGCGCTCGCCGATCCGGGGCTAAAGCCGGCCGGGATCAGCCGGCGGGGGCAACGCGGCACCGCGCACGCGAGGGGTCTTGAAACTCGGGCCGGGCAAACCACCCTCGCCGGTGAATACGCCGGGGACCGTTCCTCGATGGGCGCCGGAAAAAATTTCACACGTCTTCCTTCTCGGCCATCGTGCCCCGCGACTGGCCGTAGACCGGCGGCAGGTCGTGGGGCAGAGCGGGGCATGCACACGAGCTGGGTGGCCTCGTCGAGCGCTTTGTCTAGCTGGGGCCAAGGTCGGGGGCCGGCGGCTTGAAACGGCTGGCCCATACCGGACAGATCGATGATCGTTTGCATTTTCGTCGGTGGTGGCGGCAGGGTGGGGGAAGGCGCCGGAGGTCGGAACTCAGGGAAGGAAGCGCGAGGTGCAGCCCGCGGGGCAGCACCGAGGGCCCTGCCGGGATTCGGCCCGGTGGGAGGCGATAGCCGCGCAGTAAAAGCCCCGCGCTATCATGGGGGCCCTTTTTCTGCTTCGATCTGCGCGCGAAACCTGCGCCCCCCAGAGCCCGACGACGGCGTCCCACATGTTCAACCGAAACCACCCTCTCATTCTCCTGACCCCGTGGCCCCCCGCTGGGGCCGGTGGCCGCCCAGTACGTCTTCGCGCCCAAACCCGCGGCCGGCCCCCGAACGGGCGCCGGGCGCGCTTGACCCGACCCGCGCGCTTTGGGGCCGCCGTCGCCTGCGTCCAATCCGACCGAAAACCAAAACTGACCCCGGGCGAGTTGCGCGGCCCCCTGGACCGTGGTCTTCCCGGCTTCACTTTCTGCCCCCCAATTTTTCCCCACCACGCTGGCGAGTTGTCGGGCGCGCAAAAGCGCTGGGGAATCGCTGCCCGGGGAAACCCTCGGCCGCGGGTGTTTTTTCGTCTCGGGGCGACCCCAACCGACAGCATCCAGACCATAGGGGAAACGCGCACGGCTTTCCCCAAGGACAAACCCCCGGCCGCGACCGCCATTCCCCGCGGAGAAATTCCCCCAAATCCCTGTCCCCTGGGTTTTCGCCAAAGGCCGCTGAAAAAAGATCGCCCGGGGGAGGCTACACCCGACCATTCCCCGACCCCGGTGCTGATCGACCCGCAGGGCGGATGGCCGGCGTGATCCAGCCCCCGCTCCCACCCCCGGCGATCGCCGACGATCTATCCCCCGACGCGGCGGGAGCGATCATGAGCCCCACGACCGCGTTGACCTACGTCCTGCCGCACCGGGTTTCTGTCCCGCTGGCGCGGGGGGCGGGCCCATTCGCGCAATCCCCGATCAAGCAATGGCTGATCGACACCGTGGCCCCAAATTCGGCTCGACTTCCGAAGCCGCGGAACCCGACCCCACGCCCCACCCCACTTCAACGCCTTCTTCACCCGCGGCTAAAAAACCAGGCGCGCGGCCCGCCCCGACCCCGGCCACGCTGCTGATCCGGGGCCCACGGGCCCCATCACCGGCGGCGGATCGTGCCGCGGGGAATGGCGACGGACGCATCTTTCCAGCCAAGGGCAGTCGTTCACCGCCACCGAACTGCTGGGCGAGGCGAGGCTGCGCGCGTCTTCGCCGACGGCATTTCGCCACCCTATCTCCCCCGCGCGACTCCCACCGCGTGCACATCCCGGGGCCGGGCACCCTGGCGCAAACCGTGGTTTTGCCCGGCAATTTTTCAGCGTCGGCAACCGAGCGGTGGCTTCGGTGCCCGCCTTTTTTCGCGCGCAACGAACGCCGGGTTTTGTCATTCGATACCGACTTCGGCCCGATGTGCCTGGGAGGTCGGCGCGCTGCTCGCTCCGCGTGGAAACAGGTGGAGCGGCGTGGAGATCCCCGCCTAGGGCGACGCATCGCCGGAAGGACTAATCGCGGCAAAGGCATCCACTCGAACGCTTCGGGGAGATGGCGCCTTCAATTACGGCTCGAGGGGGACGTGCGCCCCCAAAGGCGTCGCGACGCTGAGCACCACGCTGAAGGGAATGCCCGGTGCGGCTTGGACAGGCCTTGGCCTGCGCACCGGGGAGTGATCCGCCCACGACAACCACCCGCGCTTCCTTCGATTTCGGGGCCCCCCCCCCCGAGCTTGCCGCCGGGCGGCCTGAGCGCGGCTCCGTCCCTGTCGACGAAATTCGTCTGGGCGGCAAACGGCAATCCGCGCTGTCGATGACATGGGGGACGTCGCTTTGTTGCATCGCGCGCCAAAATTGCCCTCTGAAACCCCCCCGGGCCACGGGCACGAATTCGCCGGCTACCGTTCGCGGGCAACGTCAACTTGACACGCCAAAAACTATGGGCGCTGGCGACCCCCAAACGAAAGGGGGTCCGCGAAACCCCCGTACAGATGTCCGCCCCCGGGGCCCGACCACGATCCCCGGGAAATGCCTCCGATCAGATCTGCAAAGGCGTCATTTTCCCCGTAACGCGAAATTGTGACGTGCCCAAACCACATCAATGGGCCTGCGCGGGCTACACCGTCCCAATACGCCTCATCGCCGTGTCGTTGCGATGGCCCCCACATTCACCATCGGATGATGGAGATAAGCGGCGGTGCACGGCTGGGTTTTTCGGGGCCAGATCCGCGCAACCAAATGGGCGGGGGCGTGCCGCCGCGCTCCCGGGATTTCAAATTCGAGTTCAACGCGACGAAATGCCATTCGCCGATATTCCAACTGTAATAGCCCTTTACCGCGCTCTCCTGCGAGCCCGGGCCGCTTCCGACGCCGTTGAAAAAATCGAAATACCGGACGCAAAACTCCTGCCGTAATCGGATGCCCGGGAAAGGGGTTTGGTTTTAACGCCTTGAACCCCCCCCATGCCGAGTCGTAACGGCCCCCCGTATTCGGAGAGCGTACCGTCGCGGTAGGGGTTGTCGCCGAAACGATCGCCACGTTGGGGGGCGATCGACAGCTCTGTCCCCGGGGCGCATCAAACCCCCGCCGTTCGTGTCGCAGATTCCCCGGGCCCCGGCGACGAGGACCGCCGTCGGGATCCCGGGGCGCCCGGGAAGGTAAACCGGGAGGCGAAACGCGCTGTCGGGATCGCGAAATTGCGGCTGCAGATAGACGCAGGAACCGCGCAACGGCGCAGCTTCACGGGGCCCACCTTCCATTGGCGCCGCCGAACTCGTAACGATCGCCCCGACCCGACCGCGACGAGTCGACCGGCCATCCAGAGCAGGGTCGCGAAGTCCGGGCCAACCTGCCGCACCCGACCGCAACACCACCGGCGCGAAAGGTTTGCAGGCGAGGACGCTCGACGATCGCACGCACACCGGGGGGATCGTCGGTTTTTTACGACGCGCTCCATCGGATAAGGCGGGGCGCGCGCCTCGATCGACGGCGCGATCAGGGGGCCCCCACATCGACACGCCTCATCGCGACGCGAATCCCCCCTTTCCAACACGACTTCATCCCGGAAAAGAATCGGGAAAGCTGGGTGAGTCGGGATTTTCGCTGTCGCAGCGAGGTCGACGTGAACTTGCGTTATGTCGCCCTTTCGCTGATGCGACTCATTCTCGCGGCACCGCAAACCCCATCGTCGTCTGCACGCGCAAGCGCCGCGTCGCCGGGGGCGGGGGCGCAGGTTTCCCGGCGCAGGGCGC